>CM070789.1:18052966-18297966 GCA_036346955.1 Dipus sagitta
CCGTCCCTGTGCCCCTCAATCCAGCTCTCTAAATTCTTACGGGCCCATCCACTACTTCAGCTGGCGTCTGGAGATCCTGTTCACAGAATAAAACACCATCAGGGCATTCCCCCTGCACACTTCCTAGACACACGGGTTCCTTCTACTCTTTCATAATCTGAGCAAACACCCTCTCTGGCTGAGTCCTGGGCCTCCTGCCCAGTAAATGACCTTCACGACATCTTGCCAAACTCATTTCTTAATCACACATTGCCATCGTCTCAGAAGAGCTGCAGGTGTAGTAAGGAAGCTCTGCTCCCCCTCCCCCTCACGTCTTCAGGGGTCCCGTCCTGTAAGGTTCAGCTCACTTGGCACCTCATGAGTTCCTGCCACTCGCTCTTTGTTTTACAGCCTGTGTTTAAAATCCCAGATTAGGGCCGGAGAGATGGCTTAGCAGTTAAGGCATTTGCCTGCAAAGCCAAAGGACCCAGGTTCAATTCCCCAGGACCCACTTAAGCCAGGTGCACAAGGCGGCACATGTAGCTGGAGTTCGTTTGCAGTGGCTGGAGGCCCTGGTGCGCCCATTCTCTCTCTCTTTCTTTCTCACAAATAAACTAAATCCCAGATCAATCACCATGAAGTAGAAAACTGTACTGATATCCCTAACCTTGCTCTCTAAGTACACACAGGCCTCACCAGCTGACCACAGGACCCTTCTAATCAGACTCTGGGGAGGGGTTTGAAGCTGACCCAGAGGAGCAGCTGAGGCGACAATCCTCCTGAATCTCCACATGTCACCATCCTTCTCCCAGGTTCCCAAGAGTGCCCTGAAACCCAGAAGTGCAAAGTCCCTAGAAGAGACATCACCTGGCTCAACCGCCATCCCCTCAAGGAGGCTTTGTAACAGGACTGTGGGTTCCTGGGAGCATGTGGGAAGCCCGGCTCATGGCCAGGAGTACAGTGAACTCCCACTTCCTGGTAACCAGCATTGCATTAAGTAGCTAACGATCTCGCAAGGCCAAGGGGCCATGAGACACTCCATTACTGAAACAGAAACGATTAAAGAGACCAAATTTCTGGGCTGGAGAGATGGCTTAGCAGTTAAGGCGCTTGCCTGTGAAGCCTAAGGACGCCAGGTTCCATTCCTAGTACCTACCTAAGCCAGATGCACGACGTGGCGCATGCATCTAGAGTTCGTTTTCAGTGGCTAGAAGCCCTGGCGCGCTCATTCTCTTTTCTCTATCTGCCTACTTCTTTCTGTCTCTCATAAATAAATTATAAAAGTATAAAAAATAAACTATCACTCGGGAGGCAGAGGTAGGAGGATCGCCGTGAGTTCGAGGCCACTGTGAGACTACATAGTGAATTCCCAGATCAGCCTGGGCTAGAGCGAGACCCTACCTCGAAAAACCAAAAAAAGTAAAAATTTTTGAAAATAAGTAAAAAAAAAAAAAAAAAAAAAAAAAAGCATGGTGGCTCACGCCTTTAATCCCAGCACTTGGGAGGCACAGGTAGGAGGATCACTGTGAGTTTAAGGCCACCCTGAGACTACATAGTGAATTCCAGGTCAGCCTGAGCTAGAGTGAGACCCTACCTCGAAAAACAAAACAAAAAAAAAACTTTTTAAATCACCATTAAAAGAAAAAAAAAGCCCAAGGGAGAGAGAGGGCTTATCAAGTTAAGGCACTTGCCTACAAAGCAAAAGGACCCAGGTTCAATTCCCCATGACCCATGTAAGCCAGATGCACAAGGGGCACACTCATTTGAAGTTTATTTGCAAGTGGCTGGAGGCCCTGGCACACCCATTCTCTCTCTCTCTCTCTCTATTTCTCTCAGTCTCAAATAAGTAAATAAGAATATTTTTAAAAATTACCAGTTTAAAAACAAAAGCCCAAACTTCAACCCTACTGACTGTCATTCAACACACATGACATCTGTCCCCTCAGGGTATTTTCCTTCCTAAATTCATTCACTGACTGTGCTCTGGACGCCTCAGCAGCCTCTTCAGGGATGCGGTCAGCTTCCTTTCTTCCCAGGTTCTCCTCAGACCTTCCTGGTGTGGATGGCACCTTGGCTCTGGAGTCAGGCAGCCCGGAATGCCACAGAAGTGCCACGATTTCCCTAGTATGTTAGTTTATCTTGCTCAGCTTCCTAAGCTGCAAAACTGGATGTAAGAGAAACGCCGATCTTCCTTGGCTAGTGTGAAGACAAAATGAGGACTTAGCAAATGGCAAGCTCTTAATGAACATTGGTTATTGCCACTATCATAATTCTTATGCTTCACAACAAAACCCCTCTCTCTCAAATCTTTATTTATTTGCTTACTTATTTACACACACCAGTGTGGGAGGTGTCTATAGGCATGCCAGGGTCTTTTGCCACTGCAAATGGGTGCTCATTCACTTTTCCACGGGTGGCTGGGGAAGGGAGCCGGGAACAGCAAGCTTTGCAAGCAAGCGCCTTTAACCACTGAGCGATCTCCCCTCTCCTCCCCCCTCCCTCCCAGAGGAAGGGTCTCACTCTATCTCAGGCTGACCTGGAATCCACTATGGAGTCTCAGGGTGGCCTCGAACTCACGGTGATCCTCCTACCTCTGCCTCCTGAGTGCTGAGATTAAAGGCGCCAAGTCCTTCAGCACACACCTTTGGCACTGATCACTGGTAGCTCTGTGCTATGCCTGATCTTGTTACATAACAATGTCTTATCTCAGCTGGGGCCACATGCTCCTGAAGAAAGAGAAGAACACAGCTAATGGGCTTCGCTTTGCTCTCAATGCTGCAAAGTGCTTGAAGTACAGAAACACAAGTGTCCACTATGGAATAACAGCACTTGTCAAGCTCAGCTTTGGCCAGAAGTCTGCCATGTCCTTTGTATTTACTTAATTTATTGACTTCTCATACTTAAGAATCTTAGCTAAATGAACAGTGGGTGGCCAGGGATGTGTCGGCCCACTTTTCTCATTTTCAAACAACTAGAAAGGGATAATGGGCCTGGTGACAACCATCTGTAATCCTAGCATTTGAGTCTCAAAGTGGCAAGAAGATCCGAAGTCCAAGGCCAGCCTGGAGTGCATAGTTGAGTTCCAGAGTAGCCTGGGCTACATAGCAAGACCACGTCTCAGAAACGTTCTTGCCAGCCAGGCACAGTGGTGTATGCCTTCAATTGCAGTAAGAGAAGAGCCGTGTGCTCACAGCCAGCCTTGGGCTACAGAGTGAGTTCCACTTCAGCCTGGGCTATAGGAAGACCCTGCCTCAAAAACAAAACAAAACAGCTATTTCCAAGTAAACTTGAATCTTAAGAGCACTGAGGATCACAGTGAACTAAGTGGCTGATACGCAATCTCTGTGCTATACCAACAGTATATCTCAGAAGCTTTATGATGATCAAGGTGATCAAACTGGTTCATAAAATACAGAAGGGTGACCCAGGCGTGGCACGCACCTTTAATCCCAGCACTTGGGAGGCAGAGGTAGGAGGATCACAGTGAGTTCAAAGCCACCTGAGTGATTCCAGGTCAGCCTGGGCTACAGTGAGACCCTACTTTAAAAAACAAACATGGCTGGAGAGATGGCTTAGCAGTTAAGCACTTGCCTGTGAAGCCTAAGGACCCCGGTTCGAGGCTCAATTCCCCAGGACCCATATTAGCCAGATGCACAAGGGGCGCACGTGTCTGGAGTTCGTTTGCAGTGGCTGGAGGCCCTGGCGCGCTCATTCTCTCTCTCTCTCTCAAATAAATAAAAATGAACAAAAAAATTTAAAACAAACAAACAAACAAGACAACAGGGTGAGTTCCTGGCAGAAACGTAGACAGTCATCTCCTGGCTCACCTCTAAGAGCTTCAGTCAAGGCTGCAATTGCCCACAACATTCCCTCAACGTACTGGCGCCCTACCTGCTGGGAAGAAAACCCCAGTAGTGCCCAGTGAGTGCACACAAAGAACACCGATGTTTGGCAGATCAAGACAAATGACAGGAAGATCATGGTTTCATAAAGCAGAAAACCAGGACCATCTTCAAGAGTGGGGGAAGATAACATTTAAACTATCTTTTTTTTTTGAGGTAGAGTCTCACTTTGGTCCAGGCTGACCTGGAATTCACTATGTAGTCTCAGGGTGGCCTTGAACCCACAGCAATCCTCCTAGCTCTGCCTCCCGAGTGCTGGGATTAAAGGCGTGCGCCACCACACCCGGCTACATTTAAACTATCTTACAACACAAAGGGATCATCAGTCCCCGAGTTAAGGCTATGCTGTGATGCACACTGACCACGGGGGTTTTCTGGTAAACAGAAAGCACGAGAATCGACAAGAGTTCCACTGTAGACTACATGAAGAGTCTGCAAATGTTTAGTCTGACTGTGGCCGGCTGTGTCTGGGGAATGACCGGGAAACGGCCGTACTTTGTAAAGCCCCTTTCTCTGAGGCTCTTCTCCCAGAGGCTGAGAAGACAAAGGTTAGAATCAGCCATTTTCATTCGATTACAGGAACATTTTATCTTTATTACAGAAAAGATTAAGACAAGAATCTACTGTAATTTGCTTTTGCATTTAAATTAGACTTAATAAAGACCATCTTTTCAATGGATCCTCTCTTCTCCGTTACCCACAGATACGTGTGCACACTCGCGCTGCGTTCTACACATTCATTTCCTACTTCCTGGTTTTCACCCAGAGAAGAAGTATTAAAAAGTTATGAGAAGAAGAAGAAGAAGAAGAAAAAAAAAGGGGGGGTCACTTTTACCCAGAAAGAATCAGGAAGTGCCCCAAATCTTAAGAGGGAACCTGCCCTGGAGAAACAGTGTTTTAGTATCACAGACAGATGGGGAGGGTCTGGGACTCCAGAACTCAATGTGTTTCTTTTTTAAAAAACCGTATTTATGTATTTGCACATATGTGTGTCTGGGTGTGCCAGCATCTCGGAGCACCAGACACCTGGGCCATTTCTAGCTTTATGTGGGTGGCTGGGGAATTGAGCCCAAGGCATGAGGCTTTACAAGCAAGTGCCTTTAACCACTGACCCATCTCCTCAGCCTCTAATGGTGAATGTATCTCAAAGGGTCTTTAAGTCACCTGGATTCTCAGTTTCATTCGTTTTTTCTTCGTGAGATGGACAAGAAAGAAATTAAGCAGAACTTTTTTTTTGGTTTTCGAGGTAGGGTCTCACTCTGGCTCAGGCTGACCTCGAGTTCATGACGTATTCTCAGGGTAGCCTCGAACTCTCTGCGATCCTCCTACCTCTGCCTCCCAAGTGCTGGGATTAAAGGCATGAGCCACCATGCCCGGCCATGTAGAACTATTAAACAGATCAATCAGGAAGGGCTGGAGAGATGGCTCAGAGGTTAAGGCGCTTGCCTGCAGAGCCTAACGACTCTGGTTCAGTTCCCCAGGACCCACGTAAAGTCAGATGCACAAGTGGCACATGCATCTGGAGTTTGTTTGCAGCAGTTGGAGGGCCTTGCATGCCCATTCTCTGTGTCTGTCTCCTCTATCTCTCTCTGCTTGCAAATAAATAAAAAGTATTTTTTTAAAAAAAGATCAATCATGAATTATCAAGTTCATTATCAATGTATTTTTGGATGTCTCTTTCTACTCTATTGAAAAAGCCAGCATTAACAAGGGGAAAAGTTTGCTGGGTCAGAAGATAGACTGAAGGCTGTGTACTGGCAGGGCCCTTTACCTGGGAAGCTTATCTCTGACTCTCAGGGACAGGGCTTCCTTCCCAGCCAGCTTCAGCTCCCCTAACACTGCCTGGGGACTCCCCCAACCTGGAAGACCCCCAGCCAGGTCTGACAGGGTCACTTTCCCCTGTCCCGTTGTGTCTCTTTGAGACTGCCGATCATTAGAAGAACATATCTTGTCTTAATTTCACATCTCTTTTTGGGTGGCAATTAAAACTAGAGACACTATTTTACTAGTTGAATCTTCTATGCCCAATCTAGATATTATTATTTGAACTGTAGGTATTAATTAGGTAATAGGAAGAAATCAGTTAAGTTTTATTAGGTGTGATAATGGCACTGCTTTTCTAAGCATATTAAAAGATAGATTTAAGTATTTATAGATGCAGTGATGAGGGATTTATACAGTTCTCCAAAATAACAGAATGGTGAAGGATGGAGGCTTGAACAAGATTAGCCACGTACTGATAACTGCTACAGCCGGGAGATGAGTTTGTAAAATTCATTGCATGTTCTTATATCTTTTGAATATATGTGGAAATTACTCTAATAAAGACTTAAAACCTAAATGGAAAAAAAACATGAAACAAGAACAGTTTTATCTATCTAGCTACCTCAGACAATTTTATATATCTAGCTATCTCTGGCTGGAGGAAAATTTTGTAAGCAAAATACCAAAGGGGGAAAAAATTGCAAGCATTCTTGTTTGTTTGTTTGTTTGTTTGTTTGTTTGTTTGTTTGTTTTTGGAGGTAGGGTCTCTAGCCCAGGCTGACCTGGAATTCACTATGTAGTCTCAGGGTGGCCTTGAACTCCCGGCGATCTTCCTACCTCTGCCTCTCAAGGGGCCGGGATTAAAGGCGTGCGCCATCATAAGAATGTTTTAAAGCGAACTAAAAGTAAATGCTCATTAAGTCTATCAAATTAGCAACAATTTGAAAAAATGCCACATAAGGGAAACCCCATGAGTTGTCTGGGCCAGTGGTTTATCTGCACCTAAGAAAAAAACCCATGTTACCATTGATAGTCCCCAACTATTTACTGGAAACACTTGGATGTACCCACCAGCTTACACTGGTCTTGTGTAAGGAAAATTGTTTTGCATTAAAAGAGGTTGAGGCAGAGTCTGATATGGTGGTGTATGCACTTAATCCCAGCACTTGGGAGGCTAAGGCAGGAAGAACAGGAGTTCAGGGCTAGCCTGGGTACATGAGACCCACTCTCAAAAAAAAAAAAAAAAAAAAAAACAGGGAGGAGGAGGTAAAAGCATAAATAAAATGAATTGAAGCCAGGCATGGTGGCGCACGCCTTTAATACCAACACACAGGAGGCAGAGGTAGGATGATCCCTGTGAGTTCGAGGCCACCCTGAGACTACATAGTGAATTCCAGGTCAGCCTGGGCAACAGTGAGACCCTACCTCAAAAAAAGAGATAATAATAATAATAATAATAATAAATAAAATGAATTGATGTCAAACCCGCCTGCAGCAGGACCAGCACCCATGAACCACTTCTGTCTCATCTGCCCATGCCTGTGACGACTGGCAATGCACGTCCGCGGAATGAATCCTCAACTCACTTTTGTAACGGACTGTTTAGGAAGATCAGGAGCTAAGCAGGAAAGTTGGGGAGGACTCCCTGAAGCGCAGGCTACGAGAAAGAATCCTGCGAGAGAAAAAGGTGACAGAAGAAAAGTCACAGCTCGTCACAGAGCTGTTTCTGGTGCAATCTGTTTCTGAGTTTACAGTCTGGTGACATTTCTAGGAAAACAAACTCTAAGCGCAGGCACAGAGACAACTGCTCTCTCAGTCCCTGGAGAATGACAGGCACAGACGTGAAAAGCAGTCCTGGGCCAGGGATGCCCCGTTCCTCTGGATCTACAAATAAGTGAGAAAGTTACTTCGATGGGGGCCGGGAGCAGGGATATAAGAGTATAACATTTTCTAAATAAAATACATTTATTTTCTTTTGTTGTTTTGTTTTGCGAGGGAAGGTCTCACTCTAGCTCAAGCTGACCTGGAATTCACTATGTAGTCTCAGGCTGGCTTCAAACTCACGGCAATCTACCTACCTCTGCCTCCTGAGTGCTAGGATTAAAGGCATGCGCCACCACGCCCGGCTAAAATACAATTTTTTTTTGTTTAAAGAAAGTTGGGGGCTGGAGAGATGGCTTAGCGATTAAGCACTTGCCTATGAAGCCTAAGGACCTCGGTTCGAGGCTTGATTCTCCAGGTCCCACGTTAGCCAGATGCTCAAGGGGGCGCACGCGTCTGGAGTTCGTTTGCAGTGGCTGGAGGCCCTGGCGCGCCCATTCTCTCTCTCTCGCTCTCTATCTGCCTCTTTCTCTCTCTGTCACTCTCAAATAAATAAATAAAAATGAACAAAAAAATTTAAAAAAAAAAAGAAAGTTGGAAGCCAGGCGGGGTGGTGCATGCCTTTAAATCTCAGTACTTGGGAGGCTGAGGTAGAAGGATCGCTGTGAGTTCACATGCCAACATGGGACTACAGAGCATGTTCCAGGTCAGTCTGGACTAGAGTAAGACTCTACCTCAAAAAAGAAGAAGAAGGAGAGACGAAGACAGAAGAAGAGGAGGAGGAGGAGGAAAAAAAAGGAAGAGGAGGAGTTAGCACTCAAGAGGAGGCAGAGGTAGGAGGATCACCATGAGTTCAAGGCCAGTCTGAGACTACGCAGTGAATTCCAGGTCAGCCTGGGCTAGAGTGGAAAAAAAAGGTTGGGCTGGAGAGATGGCTAAGTGGTTAAAGGCACTTATTTGCAAAGTCTGACAGCCTCGGTTTGATTCCCTAGTACCCATGTAAAGCCATATGCTCAGAGTGGTACGTGGGTCTGGAGTTTATTTGCAGTGGCAGGAGGCCTTGGAACTCACATACTCGCTTTCTCTCTCAAGTAAATACAAAAAATATCTTTTTAAAAGAAGAAAGTTATTCCGTATGCTGGTACAGACATTGTAGTCCCAAATTGGCCATAGTTAGAGGCCGCCAAGAAACAATGGGAATATTTGCTTATTACAAACAGCTATTTTGCATTCCTAATTTCATGTTAGTTGCAATGTACTTTAAATGAAAACAACCAGCCTTGACAATGAATGTGTAAACAAAACTGAACAGTACACACTGACACATTGTTTTGTGGGCTGATGTTCTTAACCAGTGGTAGAAATGAACACCGGTATTTGATAACGATTTCCATTCCCACCTTCTAATTTTCTGTTACATCCCATGGAAATCACTGCACTTTGGGGCTTATGATATCTGGAAAAAAAAACAGGAACCCCAGCAGTGGTTTATTAACACTTTATTTTATTTATTTATTTATTTATTTATTTATTTACTTGCTTATTTACTTATTTTGGTTTTTCAAGGTAGGGTCTCACTCTAGCTCAGGCTGACCTGGAATTCACTATGTAGTCTCAGGGTGGCCTGAAACTCACAGCGATCCTCCTACCTCTGCCTCCCGAGTGCTGGGATTAAAGGCGTGCGCCACCACGCCCGGCTTATTAACACTTTCTAAAAAGTGTAAACAGTTAAATTTCATTCTGTAAATGCTAAGGCCATATAACATGCATCTTGCTTTGAATTCTAATATTTTTTTAATTTATTTGAGAGAGACAGAGAGAAAGAGGCTAATAGAGGGAGAGAGAGAATGGGCTCACCAGGGCCTTCAGCCTCTGCAAACAAACTCCAGAAACACACGCCAACTTGTGCATCTGGATTACATGGGTCCTGGGGAACTGAACCTGGCGTCCTGTGCCTTTACAGGCGAGCGCCTTAACTTCTAACCCATCCCTCCAGCCCAACATACATCTTTAGTATAAGTGGGAGGGGGGAAGGTATGTGTATAGTACTCAACATTAGTTAAATCAAAAAATGCCCTGAAAAACAAAGATGTCCAATAGGCTTAGAGTGCCCCAGCAACTATGCACCCAGATGCTGCTGGCTTGGAGCTGCTCAGAGAGCCTCTGAACATGTGGCAGGCATGCAATACATATTAGAAAAAAATTAGGTCAAGTAGCCAGACGTGGTGGCGCACGCCTTTAATCCCAGCACTCAGGAGGCAGAGGTAGGAGGATCACCATGAGGCTACATACTGAATTCCAAGTCAGCCTAGGCTAGAGTGAGACCTTACCTTGAAAAAAAAAAAAAAGAGAAATAGCAACAAAAACAAAAGCAAAGAAATGTGTGGTTTTTTGCGTTGTTTTGTTTTCCGCTGAAGGGCTGGGGAATCAAACCCAGGGACTCAAGCAAGCTAGGTAAATGTGCTGCCCTCCCCGCTCTCAAAGATTTTAAAGAACAGCATGCCAGGTGTGGAAGGCAGGAGCAAGGAATACTGGTGGAAGAATAATACCCCTAAAGAAACCTGAAAACGGACTAGAAAGGGAGGGAGGGGGGACTTAATCAGATGGTATTATATATATGTAAGTAGAAAAACAGATTAATGGGGGTGAAAAGGCCTAAGTGAGGTCAGGGGAAGAGACTGAGTGAAGGAAAGGTGGAGGGAGGGCTATTCAAACTCTAAGAGGATATAAATAAGTCATATGGAAACCTACTTTTTTGGACAATGGAACATACAGGAGCCATAGATTGTTGCTAGAAATTTTTCAGTGCCAGGGATGGGGTACCTTCCAGTGAGTTGTTGGCCAGGGAGGTCCCTCATGCCCCCAAAATGTTATAGGCCATTGCCGAGGCCCTTGGTTTCCCACCAGGAAGACATGGTAAGACCCTATTGCTGAAGACTCCACATACTTGGGCTGCAAGGCCACTGAGAAATCCTGCTGGAACTGAGCTGAGAACCTCCTCCATGTAGACCAGCTGACAGAAAGTTGGAAGAAGCCATTCTGCATGCAATTCAATGGGAGAAAGAGAAATCACCAATGAAGACACTCAACAGTGGACACTGCAAGCCTTATATTTGGCCAGCCAGATCAAATGAGCCAACGGGTACAATAGTGGCACATCTGTTATGGGGAAAACCAACCGCCCTCTAATTGGACTGGAGGCCCACTGCATGGGAGGGAATACATCCCTGATACTGAAAGCCTACAACAGGGGTAGTCATGAGCCCTAGGGGTGTAACATCTGCTGATATCTGGCTAAATGTATACACTATGCTCACCAAACTGCCCAGTAAGCACTTCTCTTAATGTTCATACCTACATATTAATGCTACTCTCACTTTTGGTTACAGAAGCTTCTCTTTTCAGATGGCAGTGACCTTGGGATGACTCAGAAGGCACCATGGTCTGAGAAGTGACAGAGGAGTGCTCAGCACTGCAATATCTCTATCACACCTTCCAAGGCTCAGGGCCCATTCTAAAAGAGGTGGCAGAACGAATGTAAGAGTCAAAGGAAGGGTTCAACTCCTTACAACTCATGCTCCTCCAGACACAAAATGGCCTGGATATCCATGACCTCACAGTGCCTGACACCACTACACAAGGCCATCATAACAGGAGGAAAAGATGATGACATCAAAGTAAAAGAGAGACTGATTGAGAGGGGTAGGGGATATGATGTAGAGTGAAGTTTCAAAGGGGAAAGTGGGGGAAGGGAGGGAATTACCATGGGATATTGTTTACAAGTATGGAAGTTGTCAATAAAAAAAGAAAAAAGAAAAAAAAATCCTGAAACAGGGGCTGGAGAGATGACTTAGCAGTTAAGGTGCTTGCCTCTAAAGCCAAAGGATCCCAGTTCAATTCCCCAGGACCCACGTAAGCCAGATGCACAAGGGGGTGCATGCATCTGGAGTTCCTTTGCAGAGGCTAAAGGCCCTGGTACACCCATTCTCTCTACCTGCCCTCCTCTCTCTCTCTCTCTCTCTCTCTCTCTCTTTCTCTCTCTCTCTCAAATAAATAAATAAAACATTTGAAAAAAAAAAGACCTGGAACAAGGGTCTGAGAAGAGAGTTCAGTGGTTAAAGGCACTTCCTCGCAAAGCCTGAGGGCCTGGGTTCAATTCTCCAGAACCCCATGTGAAGCCAGGTATACAAAGTGGTGCATGCATCTGGAGTTCATTTGCATTGGTAAGAGGCCCACACACCCATTCTGCTCCTCCCAACCACCCCTTGCAAATAAATAATAAAAATACATTTAAAAAAACAAGAAAAAAAAACAAAAGGTCTGAGACTCATCTGAAGGAATGAGTTTTTCTCAGCATTCCTCTCTTAAACAAAGAAGACAGGCAAGGGGTAGGGAGATGGCTCAGCAAAAAATGCTACCTGTTTATACCACCTGTATATACCTAGGTACCTGAGTCTAGATCCCCAGACCCCACGTTAAAAAGCTGGAAGCAGGGCTGGAGGGATGGCTTAGCAGTTAAGGCATTTGCCTGCAGAGCCAAAGAACACAGGTTTGATTCCCCAGGACCCACGTTAGCCAGATGGGCAAGGGGCGCACGCGTTTGCAGTTCATTTGCAATGGCTAGAGGTCCTGGCGCGCCCATTATCTCTTGCTCTCTTTCTCTCTCTCCTTCTTTCTCTGTCAAATAAATAAATAAATAAATATAAATAAAAAAAAATTTTTTTAAAGCTGGAAGCAGCTGGGTATGGTGGCACACGCCTTTAATCCCAGCACTCGGGAGGCAGAAGTAGGAGGATCGCTGTGAGTTCAAGGCCACCCTGAGACTCCATAGTGAATTGCAGGTTAGCCTGGGCTACAGTGAGACCCCATCTTGAAAAACCAAAAAAAAAAAAAAAAAAAAATCTGGAAACAGGCTGGGTGTGGTGGTGCACACCTTTAATCCCAGCACCAGGAAGGCAGAGGTAGGAGGATCACTGTGAGTTCGAGGCCACCCTTGAGACGATATAGTGAATTCCTGGTCAGCCTGGGCTGCAGTAAGCCCTACCTCAAAAACCAAAAACCTGAAAAGAAAGAAAGAAAGGAAGGAAGGAAGGAAGGAAGGAAGGAAGGAAGGAAGGAAGGAAGGAAGGAAGGAAGAAAAAGGCTGGAAGCCATGTTGGTCCTCTGTACTTCCAGGACCCTGAAGGCAATCACAGGGAAATCATGGGCCAGCCTGGCGACGGCAGCAGTGGACACTGAGAGCCTCTGCCTCAAACCAGAGCAGGTACTGACACCCTAAAGCTGTCCTCCAGCCTCCACACCATGCCATGGCACATGCACGCATGGCTGCAACTCAAACAGACACACACACCCCAAAAATAAGCAGCTGGTCATGGTGGCGCACACCTTTAATCCCAGCACTCGGGGGGCAGAGGTAGGAGGATCGCCATGAGTTTGAGGCCAGCGTGGGCTACAGAGTTCCAGATCAGCCTGAGCTAAAGCTAGACCCTGCCTCAACAACAAGTAATAATAACAATAATAATAATAATAATAATAAAATAATGATTTGGGTGTTTGAGGTAGGGTTTTGCTCTAGGCCAGGCTGACCTGGAATTCACTATGTAGTCTCAGGCTGGCCTTGAACTCACAGAGATCCTCTTACCTCTGCCTCCCAAGTGCTGGAATTAAAGACGTGCGCCACCACGCCCGGCAACAATTATTTTTAAAAAAAATTAAAGACAAGTGAGAAAGTTGGAGGAATGAGTGGCTGCCTTATGGCTGGTTCCTGCCATGTGGTGCAAGTATCTGAGTGTGATTAAATTATAACCAGAGAAGTAGATCATCAACACCGTTGGGGAAATGCTCTAATTAGTTTCCAAGCAGATCGCTTTGCTGTCACAAGGTGAACTAGGGACAGTTCGTCATTTTCACAAACATTTCCTTTGCACAAGTCTCCCTGGCTGCAAGAAAATCAGCGCTGAGTCCCCTTACAGGAGAGGAGGGAGGCCTCTGATGCGCCCCCTGTCCTGGCTGAACATGTAACATGGACTTTTGGGGAGGAGATCAACGACCATGCCAGAGAGAAAAGGTTCTGAGGTGAAAACAAAAGAAGCAAAATACTCCACCATCAGGGGTAGCTAAGGGCCTGGCGTGATGGGGCACACGTTTAGCCCCAGCACTTGGGAGGCAGAGAAAGGAGCACAGCCATGAGTTCGAGGCTGGCCTGGGTTACAGAGTATGTTCTTGCCTAGGTTACAGTGAGAGCCTGCTTTGAAAAATAAATAAATAAATAAATAAAAGAAGTCACAGTGGCTTGCGCTTGTAATCCCAGCACTCAGGAAACTGAGGCAGGAGTTCTGCCATGACTTCCAACCTAAACTACACAGTGAGTGAGGGCCAGCGCAGCTAGGGTTACAGAGCGAGATCCTGCCTTAAAAACTTAAACAAGGAGCCAGGTGTGGTGGCACACAGCTTTAATCCTAGCACTCAGGAGGCAGAGGTAGGAGGATCGCCATGAGTTTGAGGCCACCCTGAGACTACATAATGAATTCCAGGTTATCCTGGGCTACAGTGACACCTTACCTCTCTCTCTCTCTCTCTCTTTTTTTTTTCTTAATTTTTATTAACATTTTCCATGATTATAAAAAATATCCCATGGTACTACCCTCCCTCCCCCCACTTTCCCCTTTGAAATTCCATTCTCCATCATATCCCCTCCCCATCTCAATCAGTCTCTCTTTCATTTTGATGTCATGATCTTTACCTTCTCTTATGATGGTCTTGTGTAGGTAGTGTCAGGCACTAGGAGGTCATGGATATCCAGGCCATTTTATGTCTGGAGGGAGGACGTTGTAAGGAGTCCTACCCTTCCTTTGGCTCTTACATTCTTTCTGCCACCTCTTCCACATTAGACCCTGAGCCTTGGAACTCTCACTCTCTCTTGTACTCTCTCCCTCTCATTTAAAAATAAATAAATAAATAAATAGGGCTGAAGAGATGGCTTAGTGGTTAAGATGCTTGTCTGTGAAGCCTAAGGATCCAGGTTCGATTCCCCAGGACCCACATAAGCCAGATGCACATGGTAGTACATGTGTCTAGAGTTCATTTACTGTGGCTAGAGGCCCTGATGTGCCCAAACCCTTCCTCCCCCCTCTCTCTCTCTGCGTGTGTCTCAAATAAATAAATAAAAATTAAAAAATAAACAGGAGCTGGGGAGATGGCATAGTGGTTAAAAAGTTTGCTTGCAAAGCATGCCAGTCCAGGTTCAATTCTCCTGGACCCACACAAAGACAAAATAATGGTGCATGTGTCTGGAGTTCATTTGCAGTGGCAAGAGGCCCTGGCACACCATTCCCACTTTGTCTCTGTTTCTCTCAGATAAATAAATAAAAATTTAAATAGCAGGGCCTGGTGGCATATGCCTTTAATCCTAGCACTCAGGAGGCTGAGGCAGAAGAATCACTGAGTTCCAGGCCACTCTGAGCTACAGAGTGAGTTCTAAGTCAGCCTGAGCTAGGGTAAGACTCTGTCTCAAACCAATGAAAGAGGAAGAAAGGAGAGAGGGAGAGAAGGAGGGAGTGAGGAAGAAATGATATGTATAGGTCCACTTTGCATTTTGGCTTCTAGTTTCTCAGTAAACCTGAAATAACTTGCTCACCCCCTAAAATATGAGCTCTGCTTCTAGCAGTATAAAGGGGCTACAATGGTTCCTTATATCTGCTATGGTAGTATAGGATTTTTACTGTTGTTGTTTTGCAGTAGAATCTCTCTGTAGTCCCAGCCTGGCCTGGCATTCCTCCTACCTCTGCCTCCCGAGTGCTGGGATTCAAGGGGTGTTCCGCCACACCAGGCAATGTAGGATATTTTGGTTGCTCAGAGAGCTGACCAAAATACACTTGGGAAGATGTGTTATAAAAGATTAAAACTCCCCCTTCATCCTTTTTGCACTCAGAGGTCAAAATGCCCTTACAGGGGCTGGAGAGATGGCTGAGCAGTTAAGGCACTTGCCTTTGAAGCCCAAGGACCCAGGTTCAACTCCCCAGTACCCACGTAAGTCAGATGCACGCATTTCAAGTTCGTTTGCAGTGGCTAGAGGCCCTGACGTGCCCATTCTCTCTCAGCCTGTCTCCTCTCTCTAGCTCTCTCTCCTAGCAAATAAATAAATAAAATAGAAGTTTTAAAAAAATGGCCTCACAGCCAGAAAAATGCCAGGCTCATGTCTCACTTCTGCAGAGAAAAACTAGAAGTCAGGCATGGGAAGTTCTTTACCCAAGGACACAGCTAGGACCACTAGCATCACTAGACTGTGATGCCAACCTAATGAGAGACGAGAGGAGTGTTGTAGTGAGGAGGTGTGTGTGACACAGAGGACGTCACAGTGACACACGGCATCCTCCTAGATGACCGAGAGAGCCCGGGGCAGGCGTGTCGCAAGGTAAGAACTGTCTATTCTCCGGCTCTGACACATGCTCTACGAAAGACACAAATCTTCCAGTGTTGCAGACTCTTTCTAAATGTGCCATTTCCCTATGGAGGAAAGAAGGCAGTGACAAGAATAAACACAGTCAGGTCCCACAGTGGCCCCATTTTTAAAAAGCACTTATTTATAGACTGGAGGAACATCAAGGTCATTTGACATGCTATATGTAACCCTTGTGGCACGCCTGTCAAGACGGGCGGAAAGAACCATACCTCCGAGTCTGCAGGAAATAGAGAACGATGAAAAGAGAATCCGTGGGAAGGAGACTTAGCAAACTTTGCCTAGGAAGTCACGCTCTGCCTCACGAAAGCAACCAACCACTCACTCACTCACTCACTCACTCATTCACTCATTCTTTGAGCAAGTACGCTAAGAACTTGCTCTGACTAGAATACAATGTAGCTAGCTGCTAACAGTGGCTACGTCTGCAGCAGTAACCATCTGCCTTGCTTTTATTTCAAAAAGACAGAATCAAAGATTTGGATAAAGGAAAACTGATTTTTTAAGACATGACCCTTTCCCCAAAGAGCTGACCCCTTATACATTTAAGTTGTATTAAAGATTTTTATTTAAATATTTTAGTTATTTATTTGAGAGAGAGAGGCAGAGAGAGGGAATGGGCATGCCAGGGCCTCCAGCCACTGCAAACAAACTCCAGACGCATGCACCACCTTCTGCAACTGGCTTATGTGGGTCCTGGGGAATCGAACCTGGATCCTTAGCTTCCACAGGCAAATGCCTTAACAGCTAAGCCATCTTTCCAGCCCCAAAATTTTATACATAATGCATATGTGCATGTACACACACACACACGAATATTCCACTTGCCACTCAAATGACATTAATACCTGCCATGGTCAATTTTATACACAATCTTGACCAGATCACAAAGTGTCTAATATTTCAGGAAAGAGGTGAGGCTGTCTCCAAGTGAGATTAGCCAGGTGTTGGTGGTGCATGCCTTTAATCCCAGCACTCTGGAGGAACAGGTAGGAGGATCGCCTTGAGTTCAAGGCCACCCTGAGACTACATAGTGACTTCCAGGTCCACCTTGGCTACAGTGAAACCCTACCTGGGGGAGGGGGGGACCCTCCAGGTGAGATTAACATTCAGGCCTGTAGAGTTTGATGTCTCCCCCAATGAAGGTGGCCACCAACCAATCCCTTGAGGGTCTGAATAGATGAGGCAGCGAAAGGAAGAACGCAGTGGTCATCCCCTGGTTCTGCCTGGTTCACAGCTTGCACTGGGATACCTCAGCTCATCCTCTCTAGCCTGAGATTCATACCCCCAGCTCTCTTAGGATCCAGGCCCTCAGACTTTGACTGAGTTAACACCCTCAGACTTTGACTGAGTTAACTCCTGGGTCTCCTGCTTGCAGACAGCAGGTCAGAGGACCTCTCACTCTCCATAGTCATATAAGCCAATTCTGCAGAATGAAGGAATGCATGCGTACACACATACAATCCAGTGGTCTGTTTCTCTGGAAAACCAAAACACAATAATACCTATCTTTGAAATGATCAACACCAGGCTGGAGAGATGGCTTCACAGTTAAGGCACTTGCCTATGAAGCCTAAGGACCCATGTTCAACTCCCTAAATCCCAAGTGAGCCATACACACAAGGTGATGCATGTGCAAGGCAGTGCATGCATACAAGGTGGCACACACGTCCAGAGTTTTATTGCAGTGGCTGGGGGCCCTAGTGTGCCAATTCTCTCTCTCTCTCTCTCTCTCTCTCTCATAAAAAATAAAATAATCAACACCACCAAAAAAAATAAGATACAGGTTAGCCAGGGGTGGTGGTGCACGCCTTTAATCCCAGCACTTGGGAGGCAGAAATAGGAGGATCGCCATGAGTTCGAGGCCAGCCTGAGACTACATAGTGAATTCCAGGTCAGCCTGAGCTAAAACAAGACCCTACTTCAAGAAAAAAAATAATAAAAAGAAAGAAAGAGAGAGAGTAAGTCAGAGCAGAAAAGGTGATTCCAAGATAAGGAGAAACAACAATTCTTTCTACAAAAGGAAGAAAGAAAACCGGAGGAACACGACACCGTCATGTGAGAAACACGGCCTAAGATGATAATGACGAGCTTCTCTTTGGCTACCTCAAGCTCTGGGAGTTTTGTCACCAATAAAACCATGTACTGACCGCACTGACCTCCAGATTAAACACACAGGCATCTTCCCTATCCTCGGTGACGGCGGTGCCTGGGCTACCGGGTCAGCACCCATGGCCAAAAGTGGTCACATCTCCTCTGATCTCCAGGTCTTCGGGGCACCTTCCCTTTGAAATGTGCCTTCTTGTCGAAGGTCCTTGTAATAATATTGTGACAGGCATAGGACTTGGTCATTCAGAACCCTTGTTCATTAATTCCGCCACCAATAGGTGTCACATGCTATGTGCTAGAACCATGGGAAGCTCTGGGATTCCAGAAGACACGGGCATGCGCACTGCACCAGAAACCACGCAAACGCTGCCCACGGCAAGGAGGGAAGTGCCCAGCAGAGGCCACGGGCAGGCACCTACTTGTGCCAGAGAAGGTCAGACAGGGCCGAGGTGGCTGACCTGGAAGGTACCAAGGGCATGTGCTTAGCCTAGCCCCCCAGCAAACTCGTACAGGCCTACCATCCTCATTTTGCAGCTAAGAAACAAGAAGTTCAAAGAGAGGGGAAATGTGAAGAGAGTAAATGACTCAGCCTCCAAACGCAGACAGCAAGAGCATCACTAGCTTGACCACAGAACACAAAATGCCACTTAAGCCAGGAACTTTTTTAAAAAAGAAAAAGAGCCGGGTGTGGTGGCGCACGCCTTTAATCCCAGCACTCGGGAGGCAGAGGTGGGAGGATCGCTGAGAGTTCGAGGCCACCCTGAGACTACATAGTGAATTCCAGGTCACCTGGACCAGAGTGAGACCTTATCTCGAAAAACCAAAAAAAAGAAAGAAAGAAAGAAAGAAAGAGAGAGAGAGAGAGAGAAAGAAAAAGAAAAAGAAGGAAAGAAAAGGTCCCCACCAGAGTCACTCTTTCCCTCTGCTTCCTGGCCACCACGATGAGAGACGCTCGGCTCTGCCACACAACCCCTACCATGACGGACCATCTTGAAACTTCTGAAACCCTGAGTCCAAACAACTGTTTCTTCCCTGGCAACGTGGTGTCAAGTATTTGTCACGGTGACAAGAAACTCATGATCGCGCCTTGGTAATTTCAGTAAGGGCTAGTATAACACAGGGGCTCCATAAGTGTTTGCCCAGTTCATCTCAATCACTGGACTACCTACACAGCCCGTGTTCTTTCCATTACATTCTAATCTACTGAGCAAGAAAGATTCAGATAAACACAAACAGAGCTGTCCGTCTGCTGAAGAAACGGGCCTTGTGTTCGTGCAGGGCTGTCATATCGGGCCAAAGCAGCACGAATGTATTTATACCTATATGCGTGTGCGTATTTATGTATATATCCAAAGATGTATATGCTATCTAAGCTCTACTATTTAGAGCCAAGAAATAACTTGGATTCACTGGAGATACTGTTCAGAATTATTGGCAGAGAGAGGAGGAAGGGAAAAGGAGGGGATGGAGGGCTGGAGAGATGGCTTAGCGGTTAAGCGCTTGCCTGTGAAGCCTAAGGACCCCGGTTCAAGGCTCCATTCCCCAGGACCCACGTTAGCCAGATGCACAAGGGGGCACAAGCATCTGGAGTTCGTTTGCAGTGGCTGGAAGCCCTGGCGCACCCATTCTCTCTCTCTCTCTCTATCTCTCTCTGTCACTCTCAAATAAATAAATAAAAATGAACAAAAAAATTTTAAAAAAAAAGGAGGGGATGGAGAGAGAGAAAGAGAAGAGGAGGAGGAGTAAGGGGAAAAGAAAGAAGGTCCATTATTATCTGAGTACTTCCATGCTATGTGAGTAGCCAACCTATTGCCTACGAGAAACATGTAAGACAATGTATTTCCAGCCACTGTTACAAGTTTATAATGTATTCTTCTATCTTTTTTTATATGTATGTTATATAATATCCAAAAAGAGAGAATTTTTTTCCTTGATTGAGAAAAGTATACAAAATACAAAATCCACAATTTTGATAACTGAAAGTTGCCAATTGTTTTGCAGTACTTTATTATACTGGGTGTCTTATCTTTCTTGGGCTTTTAGTGAGCTAATGAATAAATACATTAGACCAGTTCTGGGTTTTAGTTGGGATTTTACACAGCCTGCAGTTTAATTCTTTGGTTCTTTACTGTTGCTATCAACCCACAGCATTATTTCAATAAATGTTATAATACCAACCTACTAACTGTCTGTTTATTAACCTTTACATGTTTAATTAAAATAAATGAATACAGACCTGGGCATGGTGGTGCACGCCTTTAATCCCAGCACTTGGGAGGCAGAGGTAGGAGGATCACCATGAGTTCAAGGGCACCCTGAGACTACATGGTAAATTACAGGTCAGCCTGGACTAGAGTGAGAACCTACCTCAAAAAAACAAAAAATAGGGCTGGAGGGATGGCTTAGCGGTTAAGGCGTTTGCTTGCAAAGCCAAAGGATCCTGGTTCAATTCTCCAGGACGCATGTAAGCCAGATGCACAAGGGGGCACACGCATCTGGAGTTCATTTGCAGTGGCTGGAACCCCTGGCATGCCCATTCTCTCTCTTTCTTTCTCTCTCTCAAATAAATAAATAAATAAAATATATTTTACAAAACCAAAAAAATAAATGAATATAGACAGGAAGGAAGGAAGGAAGGGAGGGAGGGAGGGAGGGAGGGAGGAAGAAAGTTAGTTCATGACAAAGCCAGCCCCTCTCTCTCCCCCTCCCTTTTCAGAGACAGCACCAGAACTGATCTGTGATCTCTTCCTGCCTTCCAGGAACATGCAGAGAGCTAGAACAGAGAAGGAGCTGATAAGGAAGACTTTTCTTAGTTGATTTGGTGAGGACTTAACAGTAAGCAGAAGCTCAGTTTGAAAACCACACCGCTGCCCCTCACGTACAACTTAAGATTCTGACTGCACATCGGAAATTTTAAAACTGCACACTGTGCTCTCTGTAGAGGCAAACTCCTGACAGCCCCAGCGCATCTGGCAATGCAGAAGGGAGGCTTTCTCCCCAGCTAAGAGGCTCGTGGGCTGGGAAGAAGTCTTGTGAGAACATTAGACATGGAGCAACACACAGCCATAATCTCTGAATATATTCTGTTTTAGACATAACCCTTCATTCAACAGATCCTTGTGGAGTACTAATCATACACCCAGTTCTGAGGTTATAAACCCCAACTCACAAGGAATCTTAACCTGATGAGCTTATCATAAAGTCATCAAAACAAAAGGTAATAGTGAGATTGTTTCCAAATGGATGTTATGGGCTGAAGAGATGGCTCAGCGGTTAAGGCGCTTGCCTGCAGAGCCTAAGGACCCGGGGTTCGACTCCCCAGTACCCATGTAAAGCCAGATGCACAAGGTGGTGCATGCCACTGCAAAGGAATTCCAGACACATGGACCACCTTGTGCATCTGGCTTACGTAGGTCCTGGGGAGCCAAACCTGGGTCTTTTAGCTTTGCAGGCAAATGCCTTAACCGCTAAGCCATCCCTCTAGCCCAGTGATGTTTTCTTTATAGCATTTTTTTAAAAATATATTTTATTTATTTATTTGAGAGACAGAGAAACAGGCAGAGAGAGAGAGAGAGAAAGAATGGGCACACCAGGGCCTCCAGCCACTGCAAACGAACTCCAGATACATGCACCCCCCCCCCTTGTGCATCTGGCTTACGTGGGACCTGGAAAATTGAACTGGGATCCTTTGGCTTTGCAGGCAAACACCTTAACCGCTAAGCCATCTCTCCAGCTCCTCTTTATAGCACTTCTTCATTTAACTCTTGCTAAGTACCCATAGCTCCTCTTTGACTATTCTTTTCTAAGGGGCTGGGGCTGTAACTCAGTTCATAAAGTACTTGCTTAGCATGCATGAAGCTCTGGGTTTGATCCCCAATATTGCATTGAAAGGGCACAGTGGAAGACTTTTGTAACCCAGACCATGAGAGGTAGAGACAGGAGGTCAGCCGGGCATGGTGGTGCACGCCTTTAACCCCAGCACCTGGGAGGCACAGGTAGGAGGATCGCCATGAGTTCAAGGCCAACCTGAGACTACACAGTGAATTCCAGGTCAGCCTGAGCCAGAGCGAGACCCTACCTTAAAAATAAATAAATAAATAAACAAAAGTTAAGGTCAGCCAGGCGTGGTGGCGCACGCCTTTAATCCCAGCACTCGGGGAAGCAGAGGTAGGAGGATCGCCATGAGTTCAAGGCCACCCTGAGACTACAGAGTTAATTCCAAGTCAGCCTGAGCTAGAGCAAGACCCTACCTTGGGGGGAAAAAAAAAGTTAAGGTCATCCTTAACTATATATCTAGTTCAAGGCCAGCCTGGAACACATGAGAACCTCCCCCTACACACACACACACACACACAAAAAAAAGTCTTCTGGCTGTGGCTGTACACTACATGGGGCACAACCAGCCGTGATGAAGTCTAGAAGGCCTAGCATGCAGAGCTACCCGTGTGCAGTGAGTGACACATGGTACTTTAGATATATGCATTACTATAACTGAAGGATTTCGTTGTTTATCTCTGCACTTTGTAGCAGAGTGCAAAGTGTGATCTCTACCCAGTCCTCAACGCATGTGTTCTAGGAAATTCTGAGATCAATGTATAAACACGTGGGAGATGAAAGTGTTTATGGAGTATAAAATGTTTAAAAAAAAAAAAAAAAAAAAAACCTCCTGGCTAGGTGTGGTGGCACACACCTGTAATCCCAGCACTTGGGAGCACAGGTAGGAGGATCACCATGAGTTGAGGTCACCCTGAGACTATCTTCAGGTCAGCCTGGGACCCTACCTTAAGACAAAACAAAAACAAACTAACAAACAACTGTGTGGTGGTTCACGCCTATAATCCCAGCACTAGAGAGGCTAGAGATAGGAAGATGGCTCTGAAGTCAAGGCCAGCCTGGGCTTGAGCAAGACTCTACCTCAAAACAAACAAATCCTGGGGCTCTTGTTCCTGGTGATAAACCTTTTGCAGGTTGGAGAACTGGCCCTAGTCTCATTGCTTCTCCTAGGTACAATT
The DNA here is from genome assembly GCA_036346955.1 of Dipus sagitta. Taxonomy (NCBI): domain Eukaryota; kingdom Metazoa; phylum Chordata; class Mammalia; order Rodentia; family Dipodidae; genus Dipus; species Dipus sagitta. The sequence continues at coordinate 18,076,012 of CM070789.1, forward strand.
ATTTGCACACATGTGTGCAAAAGACATGGCCCATCTCAGAGAGCTCACAGGGGATCAACTGTGCCTATCCAATCCAGGACACCGTCACTGTCTCCAGTATACAGCAACTGGGAGAGGGAGGGCGTGATTGTCAGCAGCTTAGGGAAGCAGGGATCTCCACCTGAAACAGTCCAAGGCCGCAAGCACAGCCCCCTGTAAGAAATCGCTTGCTCTCCTAAGACAGCAGAAGGCAGCTGCCTGGGAGGGGCGCACAACTGGGCCACTGTGGGGACAACAATAGACACAAAATGTACAAAACCCCCTAAGCCTTGAGCCACACTGCAGATGAACAGGGTCACAAATGGAGCTGAACAGACGTAGCCGTGTTCCTGTCACCCAGGGTTCCTTTCTTTTCTTTATTTTTATTTATTTATTTGTTTGAGAGGGTGACAGAGGGAAAGAGGCAGACAGAGAGAGAAAACGGGTGAGCCAGGGCCTCCAGCCACTGCAAACGAACTCCAGACGCATGCGCCATCTTGTGCATGTGGCTTACGTGGGTCCTGGGGAATCGAACCGAGGTCCTTTGGCTTTGCAGGCCTTAGCCTCAGCAGCTAAGCCATCTCTCCAGCCCCTAGGGTTCCTTTCTGAACATCCTCGCTGCACTGAGCGTACTGTTGGTCTTTGCATGGTTGGACCCTCAGGGCAGGCATTTTCCGTAACACTTTTGGAATTCTGAGCCCCTCCTCCCCACACACACACAGAAAAGAAAAACAGAATTTCTATAACTTCAAAAGCCTAAGCTTTCCTTCCCAGGTCACAGGCTGGCCATCTGCTCCCTGGCCCAGAATTCTTGCTTTCCTCTTCCTCCACACACCCATCACAACATCCCGTAGCATTCACACTTCTGTGATGTCCCAGAGCCTGTGCAATTCACAAAGGAGGACTTCCCAAAACTGCAGGCGACAAGGAAGGAAGCATCGTTCACTGCGGCTGCCTGTCCTCAAGGGACAAGCCAACCAACGTATCAACTATGCGTCAGTGTGTACCCGAGAGTAAGGTGGCAAGGAGGCCGTTCTTTCTGAGCAAAAGAAAATTTTCAGGGCTGGAAAGGTGGCTTAGCGGTTAAGGTACTTGCCTGCAAAGCCAAAGGACCCAGGTTCGATTCCCCAAGACCCACGTAAAGCCAGATGCACAAGGTGACGCATGCATCTAGAGTTCGTTTACAGTAGCCGAAGGCTCTGGCGTGCCCATTCTCTCTCCTTCTCTATGCCTCTCTCTCCTCTCTCTCAAATAAATAAAATAAAATAAAGTTTAAAAAAAAAAAAAAAGAAAGAAAATTTTCTGCAAGAGTCATGCATTGGCATAGAAAGGGAAACTACACCTGCTTCAAGCACATTCCATAGCACATTTGAGTTTTGTGGCCCACATCCTCTCAGAAGAGCCATGTGTCACGGCCCGTTCCCAGGCTGGAGACCACAGGATTGAGTCTGGCAGCGCTGGACAAAGGAAGCGGTCCACTTTCAGCCGGGATCAAACACAGGCCTATAGGCAAGAAAACACTTGCAAAGGGGATACAGCAATGAAATGAGACAAGCTCTCTCGTGGACGGGGGAACTGATTTAGTGGGAACTACAACTATAAAACTTAGAGGGCCAGGCAGTAAGAAACATTCTGATTTCTGAAGGAATGCAATCACTTACCTACCATATATATATATATATATATATATATATATATATATATATATATATAATTTTTTTTTTTTTTTTGGTAGGGTCTCATTCTTCCCAGGCTGACTTGGAATTCACTATGTTGTCTCAGGTCAGGCTGGCCTCGAACTCACAGCAATCCTCCTACCTCTGCCTCCCAAGTGCTGGAATTAAAGGCATGCACCACCATGCCCAGCACCTAGCACATCTTTAATAACTACTCCAAGGACACTTAACATTTAAACTGGGAATGGTTTTTTTGAAGTTCAAGGTTCAATTCTGACTCTACCACCTATTTACATCCAGAATGCTCTCTTCCATGGCCCCTCCCTTCAACCGCTGGGGCAGCAAAGGGTTATTTTCCCAACTGTGAATTCCATTTGAAACTGAACCTTTCTTTCAGCTCTTCTCACCCCATCAGCACACCCTCTAGCCATCTTACTCTCTTCCTTGGGGACTGCTTCCCAGCAAGGGGAACTCGTCTTATATCCAGCTACAGAACCCCCTCCTCCTCAACCACACCCACCTGCTCTGTAAGCTGCCCCCTCCACAGTCTGGGTCAACACCCTCACTCACACACCCTGGCACACGACAGCTTGGCACAAATGGCCTGCCGCGACAGACAGCAGCTCCACAACGGCTCTCCCCTTCCCTTCTGCCACTGAATGCTCAAGTTCAAGGTGAGTGCTAAGTGCCAGATTTCCTCGAGTCTGCAAAGACCTCCAGTCAGAGACGAGGCCAAGGGAAGGCCAAGGGTTCTTACCACGCAGCCTTCCCCCAGCAGACAGATGGCAACTGCTGTCACTCCTGGCACTAATTCAACGTTTCCCACCAAGCAATTTGCTCTGGACTCCTCCAGTGTTCTGTTCACTACCTTCCTTCCCTCAACCGGAGGGCCACTGAACCACCAATCAAAAGCACCATGTTGGACTGGAGAGATGATGGCTCAGAGGTTAAGGCGCTTGGCCTGCAAAGTCAAAGGACCCAGGTTTGATTCCCCAGGACCCACGTAAGCCAGATGCACAAGGTGGCGCATGCATCTGGAATTCATTTGCAGCGGCTGGAAGCCCTGGCGCGCCCATTCTCTCTTTGTCTCTCTTTCTCTCTCACACTCTGCCTCTTTCCCTCTCTCAAATAAAATAAATAAAATAAAATATATATATATTTTTAAAAAAGCACCATGTGGGCTGGAGAGATGGCTTAGCGGTTAGGGCACTTGCCTGCAAAGCCAAAGGACCCAGTCGATTCCCCAGTACCCACGTGAGCCAGATACACATGGTGATGCATGCTTCTGGAGTTCGTCTGTTCACCCATTCTCTCTCTCTCTCTCTCTCTCTCTCTCTCTCTCTCTCGTAAATAAATAAATAAAATATTTAATTATTTTTTTTAAACACCATGTTGCTAAGGGGTCCCTTTTGAAAGACTTGGCAAACCAGTAAAAGCAGACATTTCCCACCACCGACCCCACAGTTAACACAGGACCAGGGAGTGGTAAGATCTGCTATGGAGAGCGTGCTCTGTGGGCTGGGCTGCGGCGCCCTCCGAAACTGTCTTTTAGCTCCGCATCTTATATGCAAAGCTCTGTTTCACCCCATTAACAGAGGACAATTGTATTAGCCACATGACTCTGAGTTCCCATGCTATTTAATTGCTACTCTGTTGTGCTAACGAAGTTGGGGAGGGGGGCTGGCAAGAGCTCAGATCACCTCCACGTACAGATATTTGTGGTTTTATTTTTCCTTTTGCCAGCTTGCCGCTCTGTTTCAATTGCCTACCATCTGCCTTTGAACAATCTAAGTGCGAGCAGATAGATTTTATGTGGAGGATGAAATGCCTTGAGCTCATGCGAGGAAAGCATCGTCATACACTGGCGTTCAGAGCAGTTTTGTTTCACAGGACGGAGGAGGCGATCTGGTTTGGTTAGGAGTTGGGTTTTGCCCCTAGTCGGAGTACACTAGAAATTAAAAGTCTCATGATCACAACGTTCAATGGACAGAGCAGGGCAGTTGGGGGCAAGAACCACTGAGAAAAGAGTTGGGAGAAGAGATGCCCCTGTCTTATGAAAAGGAAATGCAATTATGTTTTTTGAAGAGGTTAAAAAATGATGATATCTGGGGGCTGGAGAGATGGCTTAGTGGTTAAGCGCTTGTCTGTGAAGCCTAAGGACTCTGGTTCGAGGCGCAATTCCCCAGGACCCACATAAACCAGATGCACAAAGGGTGCACACATTCAGAGTTTGTTTGCAGTGGATGGAGGCCCTGGCATGCGTGCTGTCTCTCTCTCTCTCTCTCTCTCTCTCTCTTAAATAAATAAAATAAAATCTCAGCTCTTGGGAAGCAAAGGTAGGAGGATCCATAAGTTCGAGACAAGCCTGAGCCTACAGAGTGAATTACAGGTCATCCTGGGCTAGAGTGAGACCCTACCTCAAAAAAAAAAAAAAAAAAAAAAAAAACAGAAGTAGAATAGGACTCATGTAACATTTCTTCACCTCCTTCCTTTTACTCCCCGAAGGCCAAGGAATATGGGCTACCTCAGGAAAAGTGTCACACTAGGGAGCCTATTTCAAGAAATGTAGTATCACTATTAGAGCCAGTCATGACAAACTCTACTGTATAGTGAGAAAAATACAATTCCTAATAGACCAACACCATATAGCAAGGCATCATAAACATTAAAACTCTGGGGCCTGGGGATGGAGCTCAGGGATGGAATAGCAGCCGGCTCAAGACCCTGGATCTGATCCCAATACTGGAAGAAAAGAGCTTACAGCTGGGCACTGTTCTGGTACGTGCCTGTAATCCCAGCACTCAGAAGCAGCGAAAGGAGGATTGCCACTGAGCCACTAAGCAACTTCCAAGTCAGCCAGGGACACACAGCGAGACCCTGTCCCAAAAATAAGATTGGAAGCCGGGCGTGGTGGCGCACGCCTTTAATCCCAGCACTTGGGAGGCAGAGGTAGGAGGATCACCATGAGTTCGAGGCCACCCTGAGACTGCATAGTAAATTCCAGGTCAGCCTGAGCTAGAGTGAGACCCTACCTCGAAAAACATAAATAAATAAATAAATAAATAAATAAATAAAATGTAAGTGTGGACATCCAGAAATTAATTGCTGGTCATTAAAATGGTGTCAATTAGGCTTTAAAGCCACCATTTGAAAGACCAGTGACCTTACCCTGGGCTTCTCACCTAGACCAAGAAAGAATCACAATAGTTACAAAGAATAAAGTAACTTGCAAGCCTTTACACCATAGGCATCATGTGAACTTTTTCTCAATTATAATTTTAGTTATTTTAATATTAAAACCTACCAAAAATCTCCTTTTCTTCTCTCTCTTTTTTTCTTTTTGTTTTGTTTTTTTGTTTTTCGAGGTAGGGTCTCGCTCTAGCTCAGGCTGACCTGGAATTTACTATGCAGTCTCAGGGTGGCCTTGAACTCATGGCGATCCTCCTATCTCTGCCTCCTGAGAGTACTGGGATTAAAGGCGTGTGCCACCGTGCCCAGCTTTTTTTTTTTTTTTTTTTTTTTTTTTTTTTTTTTTGAGGTAGAGTCTCACTCTAGACCAGGTTGACCTGGAACTTACTCTATAGTCTCAGGCTGGCCTTAAACTCACAGTGATCCTCCTACCAAGTAAGAAAAACTAGTGTACTCTTTTTTCTTTCCTTTCTTTTTTTTTTTTTTTTTTTAGTGAGAGAAAGAGGCAGACTGACAGACAGAACTGGCATGCCAGGGCCTCTGGCCACTGCAAATGAACTCCAGATGCATATGCCACCTTGTGCTTACATGGGTCCTGGAAAATTGAACCTAGGCCCTTTGGCTTTGCAGGCAAGCACCTTAACCGATTAAGTCATCTCTTCAGCCCAAGACTGATGGACTCTTTAATGAACAGGAATATCCTGGTATTCTAAAAGTACAAGAAAACCTTCAAGGGACTGGGAAGATGGCTCAGCAGTTAAAGGTGCTTGCTTGCAGAGCCTGCCAGCCCAGGGTTCAATCCCCCAGAAACCACCCAAAGCCAGATGCACAAAGTGGCACATGTATCTGACATTTGTTTGCAGTGACAAGAGGCCTTGGCATGACCATATTCATTCATTCTCTCCATCTACCTCTCCTCCTCTCTTGAAAACAAACAAAACTATTTCAAAAAAGAAAAGAAACAAAACCTTCAAAAAAAAATAGCAACAAACTACAAAATGAGAAAAATCAAGGTGGATAAGGAAGTAATCTGGGGAAGGAACACAACTGAAGTGGAGCCATGAAAGAGATCAACGAGTGGCACCAGGGCAGATGGTCCCCCGGGGCTGGGGACAAAGCGAGCCTCCTTCTCAGGAGCTCAAGGCAGCACACACCGTCCTGATGATTCACAGGTCAGGCGCAATGTGGAGCTTTCCATGTGGGGAATATGGGTGAACGCACGGTACCAGGAAGGAGAAACGAAAGCGTGCTGCGTTCACCGAGAGAAAGAAGGCTCCGGTGTGAACGGAACATGCGAGGCAGTGGTGAAGGGAGATGAGGGGACTGAAGGAAGAGGAGAGCTGAGGAACTGGGGGTTAAGCTAAGAGGGCTAATAATAGAGACAGAGGGAAGTTCTGCGCCCCGGGAGATAGAGGCGCAAAGGAAGGGGACAGCGCGGAGTTATCCCTCTGCACGCGGCCGTCCCTGTCCCTCCCTCCCTTCTCCCGCAGCTTCTTGTGGACGAGACTACCAAGCCACTTGCAAGACTGACTTGCGATTGGCAACTGCAGGCTTCTGGGGAAAGAATTCCACCAGCATTGGAAGCCGTATTTCGGTGTTCTAGGCATGCAAGCGCTTGATGTGATGTAGGAAGTAAAGCCCAGAAAAGGAGGAGCAAGTATGCAAACCACTTAAAGAATAGGAGTGGGGCCGGAGAGATGGCTTAGCGGTTAAGGCACTTGCCTGCAAAGACTAAGGACCCAGGTTCGATTCCCTAGAATCGACCATGTAAACCAGATGCACATGGTGGTGCATGCGTCTGGAGTTTGTTTGCAGTGGGTAGAGGCCCTGGTGCACTCTCTCTTTCTCTCTCTCTCTCTCTCTCTCACACACACACACACACACACACAAATAAAAAAATAAAGCCAGGTGTGGTGGCGTATGCCTTTAATCCCAGCACTCAGGAGGCAGAGGTAGGAGGATTGTTGTGAGTTCGAGGCCACCCTGGGACTACATAGTGAATTCCAGGTCAGCCTGGGCCAAAGTGAGAGCCTACCTCAAAAAAACAATAATAATAATAAAATTATAAAAAATATATTAAGAAAAAAGAATATGAGTGTATGTGCAAATGAGACATGTAGGGAGTTGGAGGCCTCTGAAGACATGGCCCTGAGCTCTGCATAGGACACATGGCCAGCCACCTCCAGGGGCAAAATTGGTCCTCTTCCCATCTTAGACGGAGGGGACTCACCACTGGTCCACGGAGTCCAGCATCTGCGTGGGCGATGGCCAGTGAAGAGGGCTCTGTGGGGGGGGGGGGCCTCAATCGTTCAATGTGATACCACAGGGGGGAATTTTTTTTTTTCCTAATGATGGAGAATGATCAGATCCTACCCCAAAGCATGAGGCTTAAGTGTCCTTGCCAAAGACTGGCCCTTCTTAACACCAGCCACGGTTCAGAAGAAAGCAGGAAGGTCAGAAAAGACCTTGGCACAGGTGGCACCTTAGGTAACTGAGCGTCACACATGGAAGACGAGGCTGTATGGCACAGGATTCCACTTTCAAAAACAGTAATTTGTCAAAATATAACAGCATGCCCTTTTCTACGGCTTGCCACATAAAAGAAAGAAAAGGAAAAAAAAAAAAACACTGCCAAGTCCTTTACATAAATTATACATTACAAATTTGGATCTAACTTTTGCTGGGGTAGGAAAAGGACAGGGAGGCCCTCCTGCACACTGGGAGAGCTTGTTAAGAAAAGGGTCCCCGAAAGACACAGCATCATGTTTTCTCTCATATGCAGAACCTAGACTGAAGCACACACGCATACACACAAACACATGCACGCACGCACGCACGCGCACACACACGCGCGACAAAAAAAGCAAGGAAACTACTTCAGGGAAGGAAAGGCATCATGAGGAAGGTGAGAAAGGATGGAGAGGGCAGAAGGGGGTAGAATGATATAATGGTGCATGTATACATACAGGAAAATCTCATAGGGAAACATTATTTTTCATACTAACTAAAAATACAGTAATTAAAAGAAGCAGGGCCGTGGTGGCACACACCTTTAATCCCAGCACTTGGGAGGCAGAGGTAGGAGGATTGCCAAGGGTTCAAGGCCACCCTGAGACTACATAGTGAATTCCAGGTCAGCCTTGGCTATAATGAGACCCTACCTAGAAAAACCAAAAATAAAAATAAAATAAAATAATAATAATAACTAAAAGAGTTCTGAAATTTTTCTCTGTGGCAGGTCAACTTTTAAGCAACTTTCAATGAAAGTCATTATCAACAAGTCTAACAGACTCGTGGAGATTCAAAAGTTTATTGCTGTAACTAAGATGGATGGTAATTCACCAGTGAATTAAATGGGAAGGAGGGAAGTCTCAAGTGTGACATCCTGATTAGTGGGAAGAAGCATTAGGTCCCATAAGTGCTAAGTCCTAAGGCCCCTGCTCTCAACCATTGCATCAGGGATCGGTAGAGGTGAATGCAGCCAACCTTGACTGTGAAAAGGAACAAGGGTCTGGGTAGGACTCATAGTAGTACAAGGTTCTTATACTTGACGGCACTATGTCGTCTAAAGGGACAGGGCATGGTGGATGTTCACATGCCCTTACCTTAGCTTCATAAGCATGTACCTTCACAGTTGGACACAGGCCAAATTGAGTACCTATGTCTGTTTGAACCCAAATGAGAGGGGCAAGGGAATGGGATGCCCTGTAAAAACAGAGACCAAGAAAAGTAGCGTGGGTCTGAAGAGATGGCTTAGCTGTTAAGCGCTTGCCTGTGAAGCCTAAGGACCCCGGTTCGAGGCTCAACTCCCCAGGACCCACGTTAGCCAGATGCACAAGGGGGCGCACGCGTCTGGAGTTTGTTTGCAGTGGCTGGAGGCCCTGGCGTGCCCGTTCTCTCCCTCTCTCAAGTAAATAAATAAAAATAAACAAAAGAAAAGCAGTGTGGGGACCTGGCCACCTGCAGCCAAAGTGAGGTCAAGGGCAGCGGGGCCAGCCAGCAGCTGCAGCGTGGGTCTGGGAGAGAGTGTCGAACAGGTGGTCAGGAAAACAGTTTGGGGGAGGAATTCTGAAAGGACTCTTGCTGGGGTCTGACTGGGTTCCTGAAGCTTTCCTCCATAGCTTCCTGGCCTGATTCCCAGCCATAGGTCAATGGCAACAAGAATAAGAGAAAATGAGCTGCCCGGGCTTGTGTGGAAGGATCTGAAAATCTCACTTCATACATAAATGGCATTGGACTGGCCAGACGCAATCCCCTGCTGCAAATCCTCTCTGTGGGCAAGAACCACGGAGTCACCCTCTACAGACATCAATGGTGAGGCTTCCATGCCATTGTAAGACAGAGCTGCTCCCGGGTGCTGTGGAATACTGAGTCACCCTCACTGGCTTGTCCCTGCCTTGGCCAGTACAACTGGAGTCAAAGAAGAGCCCCTCCTCTTCGTGGATGGAGAAGAAACCACGGGCTCTAGAAGAGAAGGCTGAGAGAAACACACCCAGAGCCAGAGTCAATAACACCCCTCTATTTAGTTTATTTGTATTTATTTATTAGAGATAGAAAGGAGGAAAAAGAGAGAGGGAGGGAGAGAGAGAGAGAATGGGTGTGCCAGGACCTCCAGCCACTGCAAACAAACTCCAGACACGTGCGCCACCTTCTGCATCTGGCTTACATGGGACCTGGAGAATCGAACCTGGGTCCTTAGACTTCACAGGCAAGTGCCTTTACCGCTAAGCCACCTCTCCAGCCCCACCCCTCTCTTTAGAAGGGCGATCACAGATTTCACAGAAGGCTCTGGAAGCTGAGCTTCCCCAGGTTCACTCTGCTGACCAGCGGGAAAAGAGCTGGGAGAGTTGCTGGCAGCCACTCGTGGGGGTTCCCAGAACCTTCCAGCCAGCTACAGCCAGACTGCTAGGGGCTGTGACAAACGCCTCCATCCCTGACCCGGGCCTCCTGCGCCAGCCACAGGGAGAACAGCGAGTGGCAGGCCCATTCATCTGGGGCATGAGAGCGGCCTTGGGAGGAGGTAGCCTAAGGGCTCTCCAGCTTTTTCTTAGGCTGTCTATGCTCCTCTCCAAAAGGTGGGCTCAAGAGAAACATGAAGGGTATTTGGTGTACCCATGTTTCTTCCACACAGTCTCTCAGGGGCACCTTAGGTCATAGGTGGCTGTGTGTGAGCCCCACCCTGTGCTGTTCTACACAACCTCAAAATTTATCTTTACCTTTCATCTTTCCCTGACCCTCAAAGGGAATGTTCTCGGGATTTCACTGTCTAAGGTCTTCATTGTTATCAAAGCCCCACATCCACTCAGTCCTCAGCAGAAGCTTAATCAATACTGGTTGATCACAATCACAGCCGGTCGTGGTGGTGCACGCCTTTAATCCCAGCACCTGGGAGGCAGAGGTAGGAGGATCGCTGTGAGTTCGAGACCAGCCTGGAACTACAATAGTGACTTCCAGGTCAGCCTGGGTTAGAGTGAAACCCTACCTTGAAAAACAAAAAACATCAGTTAGGCCAGGAGTGGTAGTGCACGTCTTTAATCTCAGCACTTGGGAGGCAGCGGTAAAAGGATTGTCATGAGTTCAAGGCCACTTTGAGACTACATAGTGAATTCCAAGTCAACCTCGGCTAGAAAACCAAAAAGAAACAACCAATTTAAGGCCGGGGATGTAGTTCAGTTGGTAGAGTACTAGCTCAGCAGGCACAAGGCCTAGGGTTCCATCTTCAGCACGTCATAAACCGGGCATGGTGGTGCATTCCTGTAATCCTAGCACTCGGGAAGCAGACTAGAGAGGATCAGGAACTCATGGTCACCAGCCTGGACTAGGGAGTGAATTCAGATCGGCCTGAGCTAGAGTGAGACCCTCCCTCTAAAAAGCAAAACAAAAACAAAAAAAAAGCAAGAAGTCCGCTGGGGATAAAGAGGGTCAGGGTTCCAATTGTGACTGTTTCGATGTGATCAAAGACAAGAACAGGTACTGGGTGGCTTGGCAGGAGAAGACAAGAAACGACAAAGAGCTGGGCATGGTGGCACCTCCTGGGACCCAGAACTTGGAAAGTGAAGAGAGCAGGATTAGGAGTTCCAGGCCAGCCTCAACTGTATGAGATACTTAGGAAGAAGAGAAGGAGGAGGGAGAAAAGAGGCGAGAAGAGGACTCCAGGCTGGATTGGAGTGGCTAGGAGCATAGGCTGCAAGAACAGAAGAGTGCAGCGAGAAGACACAGCGACAGCGAAAGCTGGCAGAGATATGAGGTGTGTTAACACATAGAACCAGGTTGCCTCACAGGACAGAGAAGCCAACAGCCTATGAGCCCACCTGAGGTGCAGGCCCAGACGCCTTACAAAGCAACAGTGCAGTCAGGCATGGTGGCACACAACCTGTAATCCCAGCACACGGGTGGATGAGGCAGGAGGATTGTGAGTTTGAGGCCAGGCTGGGGCCAGACAGTAAGTTCAAGGCCAGCGTGGACTAAAGAAGACCCTGTCTCAAAACACCACCATCACGCAACAGTACTCAAGCCTGTCAGTGAGCCAAAGACCAAGAAGGGTCACCCTTCCCTTTTGTGACCCAGAAGGGTCATCCTTCACTTTCGTGGCTGTCTGGCTTTAAGCGAGGCTCTGAAGACCATCAAGAGAGGTAAACCTGTATGTTTACAACCCGTTCTTTTGGAGGTTTTCCCCTGAGATTCATATTCTGAACAGTTTTTTTTAGCCCTATCTTTACGATATGACTCTTGGACAGATTCTTGTAACAGAAATCTGCCCCAAGAAACACACACACACACACAGAGACACACGCATGCACACACGGCAATTCCTCTCACACGAATCCTGCTGCCAGCATCTCTTGGCAGGGTCTGGCTTACATGGGACAAAATAAATAAAATAAAGACAGTAATAATAAGGCATTGCCAGGCTAGCAAACTGATCCCATCAGATGATTGGAAGAGACACCTGTTTTTTAAGCACAGCAGCTGTTAATGCAGTAGAAGCACGGCATCTTAGTAACAAGAAAGAACCCCCTTCCATTAAAGACACCATTGCGGCAGAAACTGGCACGGAACAATTTCCATCTTTCGCCCGAATGTGAAAAGAGGTCCAGGTATGATCAGACGTATAACGGGGACCCTGCTTTGCTGAACCTAAGGGTGCAGCACTTATCCGCGGACGCTCAGAGGCAATCTTGCCTATTATCCAAGTATGATAAGGCATGAATTCTTATCGCTGCACTTACTAGATACGAAGGCATCAGAAAACACACGGAAGCTTTTTGAAGTTAGTTTGATTCATACCCGGTGACTGACCAAACATCTCTTCATTTACACCAAGTTAAAAGAGAGAGGGAAAGAGAGAGGGAAAAATAAAACACTATTCCGTTTAGAGTCAGACACTATCCTACGAGCAAATAAATAACATTTAAAATTATCTTCTAAGGCTGTTCACCACTGAACACAAGTGTGCGTGCCCGTGCACACACACACACACACACACACACAATCAAAACATACAAACAGCACAGGCAAACTCCTTCATAGCTGCTATATGCACACATTACCTTTCCAGACTAGACCATGGAGCTGCTCCTAGAAACAGCTTGTTAACAGCCCCTCTGCTTGCTGTGTAACAATCCGTTTATAGCCCATCACAAAGCCAACCCTCCAAGGAGATATATTTTACATCTATACGTAAGGTTTCGTTGCCACAACAAGGCTGGGTTTTGTGTAATCCTTTCCTTTCGATCCTAGAAAACAGACTATTTTGTCGTTTCTGTAACTTACAATCCTATGAGCATGCAATACAGGTGCATATACACACACTGAGTCACAAGACCCCTGGGGCGCTGCAGGCTGCACCACACGGTCCAGATGAAAACAGAAAATAACACATACAGGGAGAATGTCCCCTACCCTTGGTCCTTAGAACGTGCAGACACCTTGCAGTGTCCTCTTAGAACGCGCTGACCCCCTTGCAGTGTCCTCTTAGAACGCGCTGACACCTTGCAGTGTCCTCTTAGAACACGCTGACACCTTGCAGTGTCCTCTTAGAACGTGCAGACACCTTGCAGTGTCCTCTTAGAACGCGCTGACCCCCTTGCAGTGTGCTCTTAGAACACGCTGACACCTTGCAGTGTCCTCTTAGAACACGCTGACGCTTTGCAGTGTCCTCTTAGAATGCGCTGACACCTTGCAGTGTCCTCTTAAAACGCGCTGACACCTTGCAGTGTCCTTTTAGAACGCGCTGACGCCTGGCAGTGTCCTCTTAGAACATGCAGACGCCGTGCAGTGTCCTCTTAGAACGCGCTGACACCTTGCAGTGTCCTCTTAGAACACGCTGACACCTTGCAGTGTCCTCTTAGAACGCGCTGACGCCTTGCAGTGTCCTCTTAGAACGCGCTGACACCTGGCAGTGTCCTCTTAGAACACACTGACGCCTTGCAGTGTCCTCTTAGAACATGGTGACGCCTTGCAGTGTCCTCTTAGAACACGCTGACACCTGGCAGTGTCCTCTTAGAACACGCTGACACCTGGCAGTGTCCTCTTAGAAAGCGCTGACGCCTTGCAGTGTCCTCTTAGAACGCGCTGATGCCTTGCAGTGTCCTCTTAGGACACGCTGACACCTTGCAGCGTCCTCTTAGAACGTGCTGATGCCTTGCAGTGTCCTCTTAGAACGTGCTGACGCCTTGCAGTGTCCTCTTAGAACACGCTGACAGTGTCCTCTTAGAACGTGCTGACACCTTGCAGTGTCCTCTTAGAACGTGCTGACCCCCTTGCAGTGTCCTCTTAGAATGTGTTGACACCTGGCAGTGTCCTCTTAGAACGTGCTGACGCCTTGCAGTGTCCTCTTAGAACGTGCTGACACCTTGCAGTGTCCTCTTAGAACGTGCTGACCCCCTTGCAGTGTCCTCTTAGAACGCGCTGACACCTTGCAGTGTCCTCTTAGAACGTGCTGACCCCTTTGCAGTGTCCTCTTACACTTCCTTTGCCCTGACCAGTGGGCAATGAGACTGTCCGTAAAGAAGCATCGCAGGTCAACACAAACCCCACTTGATTAAAAGGGGAGCGCCCTAATAATATGGCACTCTAAGAAGAATCACGGACATCCACGTGAGCTGTGAAGCAAATTCTTTCCAATAATCCCTTTGCTACTCCGGCACTCCCCAAGCGTGTGCACCGAGATGGGACTGGGGGCCGGGGGTGCTTGGTGCTTGCCTCACACACATGGGCACCTGAGTTTAGTCCCCAGGACTCATGGAGAAATGCCAGGTGCACTGGCACACACCTGCAAACCAGCGCTGAAGGGGAGGACAAAGGACTCCCTGGGCTGGACAGCCAGCATGGCTCCTTAACTGATGAGCTTCAGGCCAAAGGCAGATCTTGCCTCAAAGGGAGTGGACAGCCTTGCTGAGAATACCAGTAGGTGGCCTCTACACACATAGGTAACCCACACACCAGTGCACCGCACACACGTGAACATGTGCACACAGCGCGCACGCACACACACTCACATTTTTTTCACCTCCCCCCCCCGAAATAGGGTTTCGCTCTACCAGGCTGACCTGGAATTCATTATTTAGTCTCAGGCTGGCCTCAAACTCATGGTGATCCTCCTACTTTTGCCTCCCAAGTCCTAGGATTAAAGGCATGCGCCTTTAAAAAGACAAGGTGGGGCTGGAGAGATGGCTTAGCAGTTAAGTGCTTGCCTGTGAAGCCTAAGGACCCCGGTTCAAGGCTCAATTCCCCAGGACCCACGTAAGCCAAAGGCACAATGCATTTGGAGTTCGTTTGCAGTGGCTGGAGGCCCTGGTGTACCCATTCTCTCTCTCTCTCTCTCCTCTCTCTCTCTCTCTCTCTCTCTCTCTCTCTCTGTTGCTCTCAAATAAATAAATAAAAATACAGCACTTGGGAGGCAAAGGTATGAGGATCGCTGTGAGTTCGAGACCAGCCTGGAACTACAATAGTGACTTCCAGGTCAGCCTGGGTTAGAGTGAAACCCTACCTTGAAAAACAAAAAACATCAGTTAGGCCAGGAGTGGTAGTGCACGTCTTTAATCTCAGCACTTGGGAGGCAGCGGTAAAAGGATTGTCATGAGTTCAAGGCCACTTTGAGACTACATAGTGAATTCCAAGTCAACCTCGGCTAGAAAACCAAAAGAAACAACCAATTTAAGGCCGGGGATGTAGTTCAGTTGGTAGAGTACTAGCTCAGCAGGCACAAGGCCTAGGGTTCCATCTTCAGCACGTCATAAACCGGCATGGTGGTGCATTCCTGTAATCCTAGCACTCGGGAAGCAGACTAGAGAGGATCAGGAACTCATGGTCACCAGCCTGGACTAGGGAGTGAATTCAGATCGGCCTGAGCTAGAGTGAGACCCTCCCTCTAAAAAGCAAAACAAAAACAAAAAAAAAGCAAGAAGTCCGCTGGGGATAAAGAGGGTCAGGGTTCCAATTGTGACTGTTTCGATGTGATCAAAGACAAGAACAGGTACTGGGTGGCTTGGCAGGAGAAGACAAGAAACGACAAAGAGCTGGGCATGGTGGCACCTCCTGGGACCCAGAACTTGGAAAGTGAAGAGAGCAGGATTAGGAGTTCCAGGCCAGCCTCAACTGTATGAGATACTTAGGAAGAAGAGAAGGAGGAGGGAGAAAAGAGGCGAGAAGAGGACTCCAGGCTGGATTGGAGTGGCTAGGAGCATAGGCTGCAAGAACAGAAGAGTGCAGCGAGAAGACACAGCGACAGCGAAAGCTGGCAGAGATATGAGGTGTGTTAACACATAGAACCAGGTTGCCTCACAGGACAGAGAAGCCAACAGCCTATGAGCCCACCTGAGGTGCAGGCCCAGACGCCTTACAAAGCAACAGTGCAGTCAGGCATGGTGGCACACAACCTGTAATCCCAGCACACGGGTGGATGAGGCAGGAGGATTGTGAGTTTGAGGCCAGGCTGGGGCTAGACAGTAAGTTCAAGGCCAGCGTGGACTAAAGAAGACCCTGTCTCAAAACACCACCATCACGCAACAATACTCAAGCCTGTCAGTGAGCAAAGACCAAGAAGGGTCACCCTTCCCTTTTGTGACCCAGAAGGGTCATCCTTCACTTTCGTGGCTGTCTGGCTTTAAGCGAGGCTCTGAAGACCAGTCAAGAGAGGTAAACCTGTATGTTTACAACCCGTTCTTTTGGAGGCTTTTCCCCTGAGATTCATATTCTGAACAGTTTTTTTTAGCCCTATCTTTACGATATGACTCTTGGACAGATTCTTGTAACAGAAATCTGCCCCAAGAAACACACACACACACACAGAGACACACGCATGCACACACGGCAATTCCTCTCACACGAATCCTGCTGCCAGCATCTCTTGGCAGGGTCTGGCTTACATGGGACAAAATAAATAAAATAAAGACAGTAATAATAAGGCATTGCCAGGCTAGCAAACTGATCCCATCAGATGATTGGAAGAGACACCTGTTTTTTAAGCACAGCAGCTGTTAATGCAGTAGAAGCACGGCATCTTAGTAACAAGAAAGAACCCCCCTTCCATTAAAGACACCATTGCGGCAGAAACTGGCACGGAACAATTTCCATCTTTCGCCCGAATGTGAAAAGAGGTCCAGGTATGATCAGACGTATAACGGGGACCCTGCTTTGCTGAACCTAAGGGTGCAGCACTTATCCGCGGACGCTCAGAGGCAATCTTGCCTATTATCCAAGTATGATAAGGCATGAATTCTTATCGCTGCACTTACTAGATACGAAGGCATCAGAAAACACACGGAAGCTTTTTGAAGTTAGTTTGATTCATACCCGGTGACTGACCAAACATCTCTTCATTTACACCAAGTTAAAAGAGAGAGGGAAAGAGAGAGGGAAAAATAAAACACTATTCCGTTTAGAGTCAGACACTATCCTACGAGCAAATAAATAACATTTAAAATTATCTTCTAAGGCTGTTCACCACTGAACACAAGTGTGCGTGCCCGTGCACACACACACACACACACACACACAATCAAAACATACAAACAGCACAGGCAAACTCCTTCATAGCTGCTATATGCACACATTACCTTTCCAGACTAGACCATGGAGCTGCTCCTAGAAACAGCTTGTTAACAGCCCCTCTGCTTGCTGTGTAACAATCCGTTTATAGCCCATCACAAAGCCAACCCTCCAAGGAGATATATTTTACATCTATACGTAAGGTTTCGTTGCCACAACAAGGCTGGGTTTTGTGTAATCCTTTCCTTTCGATCCTAGAAAACAGACTATTTTGTCGTTTCTGTAACTTACAATCCTATGAGCATGCAATACAGGTGCATATACACACACTGAGTCACAAGACCCCTGGGGCGCTGCAGGCTGCACCACACGGTCCAGATGAAAACAGAAAAATAACACATACAGGGAGAATGTCCCCTACCCTTGGTCCTTAGAACGTGCAGACACCTTGCAGTGTCCTCTTAGAACGCGCTGACCCTTGCAGTGTCCTCTTAGAACGCGCTGACACCTTGCAGTGTCCTCTTAGAACACGCTGACACCTTGCAGTGTCCTCTTAAACGTGCAGACACCTTGCAGTGTCCTCTTAGAACGCGCTGACCCCCTTGCAGTGTGCTCTTAGAACACGCTGACACCTTGCAGTGTCCTCTTAGAACACGCTGACGCTTTGCAGTGTCCTCTTAGAATGCGCTGACACCTTGCAGTGTCCTCTTAAAACGCGCTGACACCTTGCAGTGTCCTTTTAGAACGCGCTGACGCCTGGCAGTGTCCTCTTAGAACTGACGCCTGCAGTGTCCTCTTAGAACGCGCTGACGACCTTGCAGTGTCCTCTTAGAACACGCTGACACCTTGCAGTGTCCTCTTAGAACACGCTGACCCTTGCAGTGTCCTCTTAGAACGGCTGACACCTGGCAGTGTCCTCTTAGAACACTGACGCCTTGCAGTGTCCTCTTAGAACATGCGTGACCCTTGCAGTGTCCTCTTAGAACGCTGACACCTGCAGTGTCCTCTTAGAACACGCTGACACCTTGGCAGTGTCCTCTTAGAAGGCTGACGCCTTGCAGTGTCCTCTTAGAACGCGCTGACCTTGCAGTGTCCTCTTAGAACACGCTGACACCTTGCAGGTCCTCTTAGAACGTCTGAGCCTTGCAGTGTCCTCTTAGAACGTGCTGACGCCTTGCAGTGTCCTCTTAGAACACGCTGACACGTGTCCTCTTAGAACGTGCTGACACCTTGCAGTGTCCTCTTAGAACGTGCTGACCCTTGCAGTGTCCTCTTAGAAGGTGACACCTGCAGTGTCCTCTTAGAACGTGCTGACCCTTGCAGTGTCCTCTTAGAACGTGCTGACACCTTGCAGTGTCCTCTTAGAACGTGCTGACACCTGGCAGTGTCCTCTTAGAACGCGCTGACACCTTGCAGTGTCCTCTTAGAACGTGCTGACCCCTTTGCAGTGTCCTCTTACACTTCCTTTGCCCTGACCAGTGGGCCATGAGACTGTCCGTAAAGAAGCATCGCAGGTCAACACAAACCCCACTTGATTAAAAGGGGAGCGCCCTAATAATATGGCACTCTAAGAAGAATCACGGACATCCACGTGAGCTGTGAAGCAAATTCTTTCCAATAATCCCTTTGCTACTCCGGCACTCCCCAAGCGTGTGCACCGAGATGGGACTGGGGGCCGGGGGTGCTTGGTGCTTGCCTCACACACATGGGCACCTGAGTTTAGTCCCCAGGACTCATGGAGAAATGCCAGGTGCACTGGCACACACCTGCAAACCAGCGCTGAAGGGGAGGACAAAGGACTCCCTGGGGCTGGACAGCCAGCATGGCTCCTTAACTGATGAGCTTCAGGCCAAAGGCAGACCTTGCCTCAAAGGGAGTGGACAGCCTTGCCGAGAATACTAGTACGGGGCCTCCACACACATAGGTAACCCACACACCAGTGCACCCCACACACGTGAACATGTGCACACGCGCGCACGCACACACACTCACATTTTTTTCACCTTCCCCCCCCCCCCCGAAATAGGGTTTCGCTCTACCAGGCTGACCTGGAATTCATTATTTAGTCTCAGGCTGGCCTCAAACTCATGGTGATCCTCCTACTTTTGCCTCCCAAGTCCTAGGATTAAAGGCATGCGCCTTTAAAAAGACAAGGTGGGGCTGGAGAGATGGCTTAGCAGTTAAGTGCTTGCCTGTGAAGCCTAAGGAACCCGGTTCAAGGCTCAATTCCCCAGGACCCACGTAAGCCAAAGGCACAATGCATTTGGAGTTCGTTTGCAGTGGCTGGAGGCCCTGGTGTACCCATTCTCTCTCTCTCTCTCTCTCTCTCTCTCTCTCTCTCTCTCTCTCTCTGTTGCTCTCAAATAAATAAATAAAAATACAGCACTTGGGAGGCAAAGGTATGAGGATTGCCATGAGTTCGAGGCCACCCTGAGACTACACCACCCTGAGACTACATAGTGAATTCCAGGTCAGCCTGGGCTAGAGTAAGACCCTACCTCGAAAAACCAAAAAAAAAAAAAAAAAGAAAATTAAAATTAAAAATAAATAAATAAAAATAAACAAAAAAATTGAAAACGAAAAAGACAAGGTGTACCCAAACAAGACTCTACAGATCATCCGAAAATACACCCAAATAGGCTGTGTGTGAACTCACACTCACCTATAACCTAGATGTACGCCAACCAAGAGGCAGAAGGCCAGTGTTCATCCACCCACACCTCCTCCAGTGGTAAACCTTTTAAGACCACAGCTGAAATGAAAACGTACACAGATCAGCTTTCCCTTCAATCAGACTGCTTAACACACTGGCTAGCCACAAACGCGCACACAGGCATTCCCCCTCTTGGCCATTTTACCAAGTTTCTCAAGGCACAGTGATTCTCAGAAGTGCTGACTACTGGCTGCTGGTCACAGGGACTTGCACCATCGCCTACCTCTGCCCTTCTGCTGGCACAACAAGACCCTTTACTGGGTCACCTTGACTCTCTACCTTAGCCTCGTTCTCGTATTTTTGTTCCCCTCCTTAGGCCTTGTCCCACACAAACTCCTAACAGAACATACTGCCCAGTGCCCTGAAGATGGTAAATAAATAAATAAATAAATAAGTGCTATTGTTGAGGCCAGGGAAGCCTTCATTGTCTCAGGATAGGCAGCTGTGTGAGTTAATCTTCACTGTGAACTGGACTGGATTAGAATCAGTGACAAGGCATACCTCTGAGTATTTCTACTTTAAGGAAGGTGGGAAGACCACTCCCTCTGTCAAATAAATAAATAAAATACAAAAATCCTTTCTGAAAAGGAGAGATGAATACTTGGCTTGCTTTCTCCTCCTCCCCCCCCCCCCCCCGAGGTAGGGTCTCACTAGCTGTGTCTGGCTAAACGTATATACTATGCTTATCAAACTGCCCAGTAAGCACTTCTCTTAATGTTCATACCCTTATATTAATGCTACTCTTACTTTTGGTAGAGAATCTTCTCTTTTCAGATGGCAGTGACCTTGGGATGACTCAGAAGGTATCACAGTGCTGGAAAGAAGTGACCGGAGTGCTCAGTACTGCAATATCTCTATCGCACCTTCCAAGGCTCAGGGTCCATTGTGGAAAAATGTAAGAGCCAAAGGAAGGGAAGGACTCCTTACGACGTGCTCCCTCCAGACACAAAATGGCCTGGATATCCATGACCTCACAGTGCCTGACACTACCTACACAAGACCCTCATAATAGGAGGAAAAGATCATGACATCAAAATAAAAGAGAGACTGAACGAGATGGGGAGAATGGAGTTTCAAAGGGGAAAGTGGGGGAGGGAGGTTATTACCATGGGATTTTTTTTTATAATCATGGAAGTTGTTAATAAATAAGTAAATAAGCCCTTCCTTGAGTTGCACCTTGTCAGGTGTTTGGTCGTGGTAATGGGCAAAGCAACGGGTATAGTAAGCTGAGAAAGTGAAGTCCCAGAGAAGCATGAGCGTGCGCAGGACAGACATATTAACAGGTGCCCTGCTTGAGACATGAGGTCCCTGTGCCCATGTCCCTGTCTGTCTGGGAGAAACTTAAAGAAGCCCTTAGAGCTGAAGCAGATTAAAAGAGCATCACGCTGACCTTGCTGTGCCTGTCAAGACCTCCCCAGGGTGTACCACGGTGTTCCTGAGCTGTGTCTGACCTACAACCCACTTCTGCTTGTAGAGAGGCGCACAGTCGCCTTCTGACTCACAGCCCTGCCGAAGGCACAGCGACAGGAGGACGGGAGAAGGCAGGATACGAAGCTGAGGAAGCAGGCCCGGGCGGGCGAGGCGGCGCACGCCTTTCATCCCAGCGCTCGGAGGCCAAGGTAGGAGGATCGCTGTGGAGTTCCAGGCCAGCCTGAGACTACGTAGTTAGTAAACTCCAGGTCAGCCTGGCCTGGAGACCCTACCTCCTCGAAAACAAAAACAGGGCTGGAGAGATGGCTTAGCAGTTAAGCACTTGCCTGTGAAGCCTAAGGACCCCGGTTCGAGGCTCCATTCCCCAGGACCCAAGTTAGCCAGATGCACAAGGTAACACATGCATCTGGTGTTTGTTTGCAGTGGCTGGAGGCCCTGGTGCGCTCATTCTCTCCTTTCTCTCTCTCTCTGCCTCTTTCTCTCTCTGTCTGTCTGTCGCTCTCAAATAAATAAATAAAAATAAAAACCAAAATATAAAAATAAAAAAAGTGAAGTGCAGAAAGCAAGCTTTTGTTTCTCTGTTCTCCCTTCCCCTTCCCCCCAGGTACAGGCCCTCCCTCCACTTCATCCCCCGGTAAGACAGACAGCAGACTCTGGGAGAGAAGGCGCTTTTACAACGTCAAATGCAGAGCCGGCGGCTTTCCAAGGGATCTGAGGTATACTCACCAAAGCAGGTCAGTGAGGGCTCAAAGTCAGGGGACAGGGGAGACTTACCCATACTGGGGAATCAGCTCAAGTCATTCAGTTTTTTTTTTTTTAATATTTTTTTCATTTATTTTTATTTATGAGCGACAGAGAGAGAGAGAGAGAAAGAGAGAATGGGGGTGCCAGGGCCTCCAGCCACTGCAAACAAACTCCAGACATATGCGCTGCCTTGTGCATCTGGCTAACATGGGTCCTGGGGAATGGAGCCTCGAACCGGGGTCCTTAGGCTTCACAGGCAAGCGCTTAACCGCTAAGCCATCTCTCTAGCCCAGTCATTCAGATTTTTATGCACCAGATAACAGCTCTCCTGCTATGAATAGGGGCAGATCAAGAGATTCCATGTGACCTCTGAGCTGGTGTCCCTTCATCACTGGCCATTATAGCAATGGGTCACTAAGACCCATTAAGTCAGCAAAGAGCAGGTCTCAACAGCCTGTCAAAGAACCAATCACGCAACTCAAGACATAAGTCACTTTAAACCCCCCGACCTCGAGTCAAAAGGAGGACACAGCAGCTACTCCCCCCCCCACACACACCTTCAGATCTTCCCATTTCCAAACCCAGCCACACCAGCTCTAAGGCAGGAACTTGGGCCACGAGTACACGAGAGACCCAAAGAAAAAAAAGAACTCACTTTTGTCCCTTGGAGTGCCTGACCTGTGATCACAAATCAATGCGTGAAACAATTAGCTGGACCCCACAGAGGACCATGAGACACACTGGTGTCTGATGGCCAAGGACAGTCTGTGAAAGACAGATGGTCTAGAGATATCAACAACTGACCTTGCCGGGTGTGGTGGCGCACACCTTTAATCCAAGCACTCGGGAGGCAGAGGTAGGAGGATCGCTGTGAGTTCGAGGCCACCCTGAGACTACAAAGTTAATTTCAGGTCAACCTGGGACAGAGTGAGACCCTACCTTGAAGAAAAAAAAAAACTGACCTTGTTCATAGAAGGTTCTTTCAACCGGGTGTGGTGGCGCACACCCTTAATCTCAGCACTCCGGAGCCAGAGGTAGGAGGATTGCTGTGAGTTCAAGGCCACCCTGAGACCACATACTGAATTCTAGGTCAGCCTGGGCTAGAGTGAGACCCTACCTCAAAAATTAAAAAAAAAAAAAAAAAAAGTTTCTTTCCTTAATCTGAGCTCTTCAACACAGTTAAGCAAAGGGCTCAGCAAACTCCCAATGACAATTCTATGGCTTTCGGGGTCGGTTGTCTTTTTGTTTTTCGAGGTAGGGTCTCGCTCTAGTCCAGGCTGACCTGGAATTCACTATGTAGTGTCTAGGCTGGCCTTAAACTCACTGCGATCCTCCTACCTCTGCCTCCCGAGTGCTGAGATTAAAAGTGTGCGCCACCTCGCCCCCCACTCAGCAATTCTATCTTATTTCATCCTGTTCAACCCTGTGTGATTTATCTGTCCACATAATAATGATCAGGTTTGAGATGATTGTAAGTTTTTAAAATAATATTGTTTTTATTTATTTACTTAAAAGAGAAAGAGGCAGAAAAAGAGAGAGAATGGGCGCACCAGAGCCTCCAGTTGCTATAAACTACCCAGAACTCCAGACTCATGTGCCACCTTGTGCATCTGGCTTATATAGGTCCTGGGGAATTGAACCTGGGTCCTTTGGCTTTGTAAGCAAATGCCTTAACTGCTAAGCCATCCCTCCAGCCCCGATTTTTTTTGGGAGGGTAGTAGGGGTCAAATCCAGGGCCTCAGACACACTGGGCAAGTGCTCTACTTAAGTTGTCACTTGACCCTGGCCTGTCATTAAAGTACAGCACTCTTCAGGCCACATACGCAGTGAGGTGGACCTACCTCTTTCTTTACTCATAGTGCCAGACCTTCAGCGGCCACACCTAGACTCACACTTTCACTAGAGAGCAAGGTGGAGTCACTGGGGAACCTGGGAACTTCAGAAACAAACAGGCTGTTCTCTTGGGTTTGGCCTTTTTTTTTTTTTTTAATGACGAGACTGATTTTTATCTGCAGCTCTCCCTTCCAGGAAATGCTCAGAGTTAGTTTCCACACATACAGGAGACATGAGTGAAGCAAGGATGGCTGACCTTGCACAGATAATTCTTAGGAAAGATAACTGCACCACTACAGAAGGTACAGGGCAGCTGAGGGAAAAAACAAAAAAGAAGAACCCAGGTTCGATTCCCCAGGACCCACATAAGCCAGATGCACAAGGTGGCACATGCATCTGTTGTGTGTTTGCAGTGGCTGGAGGCCCTGGAGCACCCATATTCTCCCTCTCTCTCTCTCTCTCTCAAAACTAAAATGAAATGAAAGAAAAATTCACAAAATAACAATAGCCAACTTTCACTGGTGGTTCTGGGGATGTGTGGGGAAGAGTAAATTCCCTCCAAACTTCTCTCTCCAAGTGTCTGCTAGCCCCACACCTGTCTCATGGGGTGGGAAGTGAACTCTGTCTCCACTATTCCTCAAAAAGGGTTATTTCCCCCTGGGGTAGAGGGCTTCCTCCGTGTGGGCAATGCCCTGGGCTCCATCTGCACCATAGCAAAAACTGGGGAAGGGAGGTGCCCACTTCCCAGCCCGCGTCTCGTCTTCCCATGTGACGCCCGGGGGACAGCCAAGGTTCAGCGCGGCGCTCTAAGGATCCCAGCAGAAAGAACGCTCCTCGACCATCCACAACAAACAAAATACCCTCATGCCCCAAGGTAATAAATTCGGCTTTTTCAAACTCCTGTGTACAATTAAACTTCCACTACGGGCCGTCCAGTCCCAGTTCATAAGGCTGGAAACTCACCACGCCACGACACACAGTGTCTGCTCTGTGGTCAGACAGACACAGAATTGCCTGGGAAACAAAAGCCATCTAAAGAATCGATGCCGTCTTTTCACGTCCCACCCCAGTCACGAATAATAAGCGACTGTATGAACAAGCAGATCCCTGAATGCCTTCGAATAGTTGAGTGCTGAGTAATATCACTGCTGAGAGACGCTGCACAGGACTTCCAGACGTAGGCTTTTTTTTTTTTTTTTTGTCCTCCCCCTTTTCTTTCATCTCTGGAAACTTATTCAGAACCACACCAGCTATTTCCCTCAAAACTTTGCTGTAAGATACAAAAGGCATTTGCTATTATCACATAATTGCAGCCGGCTCATCTCTTCGGTTGTTCAGGCTTGTGTTCAATTAGAGTCAAAATAAGAGCTTTCCTGGCCAATGAGGGAGTGACCTCACAGCCCTGGGAGAAACTCGGGGGGATTGTGACAAGAGCACTGTACTGGGAGGCAGCCAACTTGAGAGGCTTGGATGTTCGTTCGGGTGGCGGCACCACAACAGTATAGCCACCTTTGGCCTGTATGCTCAACAGTCAAATGTGCACGTAGAACCGGGAAACTTTGGGTGCCTTCTTAAAAAACCATATTTTATTTATTTATTTGAGAGAGAGAGATAAAGAGACAGATAGAGAAGATGGGCACACCAGGGCCTCCAGCCACTGATGCACCACGCCCTTGTGCATCTATCTGGCTTACGTAGGTACTGGACAATAGAAACTGAGTCCTTTGGCTTTGCAGGCAAGTGCCTTAACCGCTAAGCCATCGCTTCGTCCCCTTGGGAGCCTTCTGGATCTACATGTAGTGTAGGATATAGTAGAACACGGTTTCGTGTATGTGTGTGTGTGTGTGTGTGTGTGTGTGCAGGTATGTGGGTATGTGCGTGCCTGGGAAAGCCAGAGGTCAATGTTAAGTGTCATCTTCAATTACTCTTGACCTTTTTTTTTTGTTTGTTTGTTTGTTTCAAGGTAGGTAGGGTCTCACTCTAGCCCAGGCTGACCTGGAATTCACTCTGTAGTCTCAGGGTGGCCTTGAACTCATGGCGATCCTCCTACCTCTGCCTCCCGAGCGCTGGGATTAAAGGCATGTGCCACCACGCCTGGCTTCACATCAGCTTTCATACATGAGTGCTGGGATCTGAACTCAGGTCCTCACTGCTTGTTCAGCAAGCACTGAACTGACTAAGCCATCTCCCTGGCACCTCACTGGTTTTAACAGCTTAAGGAACTGCCATTGGGCAATTTTCATAGGCCCAAAACTCCAAGAGACGCATGGTTTTATTAACACTTCAGAAGAATTAATAAGTTTGTGACTGAGCACCTTGAGCAAGTTCAAGGAAAAGGTTATCCAGGTCTGTCTGCTGCAATGTCTGCACCCCGCCCCTGGGGGTGCCCCACAGTGAGTGGGCCCCTTACCAGCAACTTACAATGCCCTTAAGGGAAGTCACCTTCATAGGGAAGAGCCTAAGAATAACAGAACAAAACTCGGTCCTAAATCTAAGGCCAGTGGCGACTGAGAAGACACTGTGACGAGATATCTCACTGCACACACTAATAGCTAGTAGGGCAATATGTCCTTTTGGGTCACTCGGGAAAGGAGGTCATTTCCCAATGTTGTCTGACTCACACAGAGAAAGGGAAAAGAACCCCCAAAAGGAAACAGGGCCTCAGGAGCATCTCCCTTCAGGAGTATTTCCATACATCAATCATCCAGAGATGTGAAGCTTGGCCTTTAAAAAAAAACCTTTAAAAAAAATCAACATGATTTTTATGCCAACCCTTGTTTTCTTGTTAGATATCTTTCCAAAATATATTTCATCCTTTCCTTCTCTCTCTCTCTCTCTCTCACTCTCTCTCTCTCTCTCTCTTTTTTTTTTTTTTTTTTTTTTTTTGAGGTAAGGTCTCACTCTAGTCCAGGCTGACCTGGAATTCGCTTTGTACTCTCAGGGAGGCCTTGAACTCATGGCGATCCTCCTACTCGTCGAGTGCTGGGATTAAAGGCGTGCACCACCAAGCCCAGGCTCACTTCTTAAATTGAATGATTTGATGCAGAACTCATAAACGTGGATAACAGCCGTAATTCTATGATGGTGTTTAGAGAGATTTAACTCTCTTGGGAAATCACAACAGGGAAGCTCTGTTGCCACAGTTTACCTACTTTGTATGATTTTGCTTCCGCCATGGAGTTGGGGAGACACGGATCTGGGACAGAACACCTGATTCTGGCTGTGGCTTGACTACGATTAGCAAGATGGTCTTTGGCAAGCTATTTAAGTGGCGCGGCTCTGTCTCTCTTCATCTGTCTCGGGAGGTTTGGGGCGTGCCTCCTCAGGTCCTGGCATCCCTCAAACACTACACCCCACACACTGTCGGCTTCCTTCCCTACTTCTTTTGCGACACTCTCTTTTGTACCAAGTCTCAGGTGATGAACCTATAGAGCTTACTCCTGTTAAGTCCCCTTATTAAAGCTGTCTGAATACAGAAACTGGAGGGCTCAGCGGCAGGCCACCTGCCCAGCATCATGAGGCTCTGAGTTCAATTCCCACTGTGGGGGGGGGGGAAACAACCCTAAACAAACACCAAACTTTATTGTTTTTTATTTTTTGGCGGGGGGGGGGGGGGGGGAGAGTGGTTTTCGAGGTAGGGTTTCACTCTAGCTCAGATTGACCTGGAATTCACTATGTAGTCTCAGGGTGGCCTCAAACTCACAGCGATCCTCCTACCTCTGCCTTCCTAGTACTGGGATTAAAGGTGTGCACCACCACGCCCGGCAAATGCCAAACTTTATGAAGTCAGGTGGTCACAATTCTCTTTTCACTGAAGTAACTTAGAACAAGGTTAGGATGAGCAAGCAGGACTGCACAAGAAAGGAGAAAAAAAATATTCCTGGGGATATCTTTTAGATTCCCAGAAATCACACACTATTAAAGCTGTACAAGGGCTGGAGGGATGGCTTAGCAGCTAAGGTGCTTGCTTGCAAAGCAAAAGGACCCAGGTTCGATTCCCTAGGACCCACGTAAGCCAGATGCATAAGGTGGCGCATGTGTCTGCAGTTTGTTTGCAGCAGCTGGAGGCCCTGGTGCGCCCATTCTCTCCCCCCACCAACCTCTCTCCTCTTCTCTCTGTCAAATAAATAAAATAAAGTTATACAAGGGATGCTTTAGGACAAAGAAAAGAGGGAGGGCGTGGTGGTGCACGCCTTTAAACCCCAGCACTTGGAAGGCAAAGGTAGGAGGATTTCCATGAGTTTGAGGCCACCCTGAGACTACACAGTGAATTCTAGGTCAGCCTGGGCTAGAACAAGACCCTACATGGAAAAAAAAAAAAAAGAGAGAGAGAGAGAGAGAATATGAAAAAGATATTCCTGGATTGGGCAAAAGGCTTCAAAAGAAAAATACAGTTGTACAAAGGATGGCATGAGGCCAGCAGAGCCTGGCCCTGAGGTTAAACAGGCCGAGGACGCGACCTCACAGACTTCCAACCACTTAATAAAGGCAGTGGGGGAAATAAGGAAAGACTTCTGAGTAAAACATGAGGGGGAAAATGAAGCCTCTGAAAGATAACCTATCAATAGATGGTATTCAAGACCAGGTGAGAAAGGAAGACTTAAAAAAAAAAAAAAAAAGACTACATAGTGAACTAACTCCAGGTCAGCCTGGGCTAGAGCAAGACCCTACCTAGAAAAACCGAAAGAAAAAAAAAAAAGAAAAGAAAAGACTTGGGCTTTCATCCCGAGGCAGGTGTGACCTGGCTGTCCCCACTGCTTACATAATGGTGAACAGGAACCCACCTTAGCCAGAGACCCCAGCCAGCGTCTCCCCGTCCTAATCTACTTTATAAAGATGACCAGAGTTATGTAGACACTGGGCCTTCTTTTTTTTTTTTTTTTTTTTTTTTTTTTTTTTTTTTTTTTGGTTTTTCGAGGTAGGGTTTCACTCTAGCCCAGGCTGACCTGGAATTCACTATGGAGTCTCAGGGTGGCCTCGAACTCATGGCGATCCTCCTACCTCTGCCTCCCGAGTGCTGGGATTAAAGGCGTGCGCCACCACGCCCGGCTGACACTGGGCCTTCTAATACCACTAACAACCCAGGAGAACAGAGGCCGGCCACCTGTCACGTAAAGTGTCCAGCTTCATGCTCCTCATTTGTAAGCTCGGGAGGAAAACCCTCCAGTCTCTCTCCAGGAGAGACTGTGAAGAAGGAACGAGGTCATGTAGCTGAAACACAGGGCACCGGGACAGTGTATATTAATATGCAACAAATGATGGCGGTGATGAAGCAGGAAGAGGAGGGAAAAAAATGGGCCGGGCATGGTAGCACACACCTTTAATCAGGAGGCAGAGGTAGGAGGATCACTGTGAGTTCGAGTCCACCCCGAGACTACATAGTGAATTCCAGGTCATCCTGGGCTAGAGCGAGACCTTACCTTGAAAAACTTAAAAAAAAACAAAAACAAAAACTGGAAAAGGAAAGAAATCTCTAGAACTGGTTGTCTAGGAGCTACAGCAATGAAAAGAGCAGTCAAATTCTTCGGATTACGTAGAATTTATAATTCCCCAAACACAAGGATTCCAGTTTCCCTAAGCACAGTCCACAGGATTGGATGTGCACTTAGCTCAATGTGGAGTCCATACTTAACACGGTAAGGCCTTCCCTTAGCAAGCGACTTGCCTGTGCCCTGAGTACTGTAGATTTCTGGGACCAGACAGGACGGAACTGCATAATTTCACTAAGATGAAAGGGTTACCAAGTGAATTAACAGAGCAGATAATAGATTGGTGGTAATATGTCGACACCACAGAACGAGTTTCAAGCATACAGTTACACTCTTTCCTACCCAGAAATACAAGTCACTCTGGCCTATTCAAGGAAGTTCATTCTGAGACATCCCAGTAAATGCTACTTTATTAGTCTGGTTCCTGTACGTTCAGAAAAAAAAATCAATAAAAATGTGTTTGCTTTTTTAATAGGCTATAATTCTAACTTCTCACTAATTTACTCTAGTCTCTAGTCTCTCTCTCTCTCTCTCTCCAACTACTAGGTTTGGTAATGAATGCTGGGCCCCTGTTGGCGTGGGAACTCACGCTCTCTATTCAACAAATACAATGATTGGTTCTTTCTACACATCTAACAACAAATGCAGCAGTAATGGATTTCGTCTAAAAATGAGTTACAGCCGGGCATGGTGGCACACACCTTTAATCCCAGCACTTGGGAGGCAGGGGTAGGAGGACTGCTGTGAGTTCGGGGACACCCTGAGACTACAGAGTGAATTCCAGGTCAACCTGGGCTAGAGCGAGACCCTACCTCAAAAAAACCAAAAAAATAAAAAATAAAGACAAGTTACAATGCTGTTTCTAAAGTATTCACAGAGAAAAAAAAAAACACCACTTGTGTACCCTTAAATACCAGGAGCGCTCCAAGACTCTGATTCTTCCAGGTAGAGACATACACCAAAAGCCAAGGCTTAAGCAGGGCATGGTGGTACATGCCTTTAATCTCAGCACCCAGGAAGCTAAAGTAGGAGGATCATTGTGAGTTGGAGGCCAGCCTGGGCTACGGAGTGGGTTCCAGGTTAAGTCAGGCTACAGTGAGACCCTGCTTCGAAAAAGCAGGTTTTCTGAGATAGGATCTCTCCCTAGCCCAGGTTAATCTGGAATTCTCCTACCTTTGCCTCCCTTCTGCTAGGATTAAAGGTGTGTGTCACCATGCCCAGTCAAAAATTTTTTTTTTCTTTTTAAATCAGTAACAAAAAGGAAAGTGCTTTCAAGTAACTCCAATCAACACCTCCCTCCTGCTCTCCCCTACAAGGAGTAAACGCATTTCTAAGTTAACTTAGCGCCTTCCTGGGTCTGGTGATAACACTGAGGTCATTTCCCCTTGCTTCACCTGCCCCAAGAAAGACATTATCCACAGGCAACTTCCCCAGGACCAGCTGCCTGGTCTATTGCCTGCACTGTTCTAGACAGGAAGCTAACTACACACGAGCGCGGGTACAGGAAAAACCCTGGAGCCCACTCAAGGCATCCTCGGAGGGGGCATGGCACCAGCAGCACACGTGGAGCTGCCAGGGTCACAGACCCAACTTAAAAAGAAAAGTTTCAATCCCAGCACTCGGGAGGACAAGATTGGAGGATCGCCATGAGTTCAAGGCCACCCTGAGACTGCATAGTGAATTCCAGGTCAGCCTGGGCTAGAGCAAGAGACCCTAACCCGAAAAGCCAAAAACAAACAAACAAACAAAAAAAGACTGCAAAATGTGGTGCCAACGAAAGTCCCGCGGAGATCCTGCCTGCTTCCCGGCATTCCTACCTCCCACCACTTCCCTTCTCCCTCCTGACAAGACCCCCGCAGCCCACCACTCCCACACACGTCATCTTCCATGGCACACATCTCTGGGCCCTCAGAGCAGCTGGCTTGTGACTAAAACGGACCACGCTAGGAAGTGCCACAGTGAAACCCACTGTATCGAATTTCCCTGGCCTTTTAAGTATTTTATTTATTTATTTGTTTGTTTATTTCAGAGAGAGAGAAAGAAAGAATGGGCACACCAGAGTCTTCTAGCCACTGCAAACCAACTCCAGGCGGCATGCACCATCTTGTGCATCTGGCTTACGTGGGTACCGAGGAATCAAACCTGGGACCTTGGGCTTCGCGGGCAAGTGCCTTAACCACTAAGCCATCTCTCCAGCCCTTCCTTGGCCTTTTATAGATGCACCAAGAACCCAGAGAATGTGACACAGAGGAGGTCTAAGGCCCTGCAGGCCGGCGTTCTTCAAATGGGTCACCCATGGGTTAAAATAATCACTTAGCTTATAGAACCCCAATTACGAAAACAGAAGAAAGGCCCAGGAGATGGCTAAGGTTGCCCAACTCTGAAAGTCTGAAAGTTCCCGGATGCGAGGCTCAGTGTAAAGGCGCTTGCTTGAAAGTTCCCTGGTGCTACTGTCAGAGAAGCAGGGAAAACACACAAGCCTACTAGTTTATGTGAGCTGCTTACAAGGATTCTTCAGCCTCTTTGCCCTATCTTTTACTTAATTCCTTTTTTTCTTTTCTTTTTTTGAGAAAGGTCTCATGTAGTTTAGGCTAAGTAGCTAAGGATGACCTTGAACTCCTAACCCTTCTGCCTTAGCTTCCAAAGTGTTGGGATTTACACCTTTTTTTTTTTTTATTTAGACAAAAGCACTTTTGAGAATGTTATCAAAACAATCAAGGGCTGGAGAGATGGCTTAGTGGTTAAGGCACTTGCCTGCAAAGCCAAAGGACCTAGGTTCAATTCCCAGTACCCACATAAAGCCAGATGCACAAGGTGGTGTGTGCATCTGGAGTTCGTTTGCAGTGGCTCAAAGCCCTGGTGCACCAATTCTCTATCCACTTCTTTCTCTCTCTCTCTTTCTCAAATAAATAAATAAAATATTTTTAAAACTCAAACATTGCTAGTGTATCAAAATTCCTATTAATGACTGGATGTGGTGGCGCATACCTTTAATCCCAGCACTCGGGAGGCAGAGGTGGGAGGATCACTGTGAGTTCGAGGCCACCCAGAGACTAGAGTGAATTCCAGGTCAGCCTGAGCTAGAGTGAGACCTTGAAAACTCAAAACAAACAAACAAACAAACAAACAATAGTCTTATTAATGTTGGTCAGAGCTCCCCACTCCATCAGAAGCAGTAGGAAAGTCCTATTGAATTGAACCCAAGCCAGGGGATGAAGGCGTTGAGTCACCATGTGGTGCTGTGTGGACAGAGCAAAGGGCTCCACACCTCACTTGGTGTCAGCAAACATGACAGAAGCACTTCTGTGCCAGCTGCCAGGAGAGGGTCTAGGGCACTAAGATCACATGGCCAACCCCAAGGAACAAGAAGAGATCTAAACAGCCTCTCAGTAACATTCTTTTTATTGTTATTACTATTTATTTATTTGCAAGCAGAGAGAGACAGAAGAGACAGGTAGAGAGAGAATGGGCACACCAGGGCCTCCAGCCACTGCAAACAAACTTCAGACACATGTGCCACCTTGTGCATCTGACTTACAAGAGTCCTGGGGAATCAAACCTGGGTCCTTTGGCCTCACAGGCAAATGCCTTAACCGCTAAGCCACCTCTCCAGCTCCTAACATTCCTTTTAAAAAAGATTTCATTCTGTTATGAATATGGACTGATACAGAGGGGAGGAGAGGGCCAGGGACATTATGTGACTGCTTTTTTTTTTTTTTTTTTTTTTTTTTCATTCAGGATTCCTTCAGCCAATGACATTTGGGCCAAGCCTTCCAAAAGGCTCGTGTTGGCTGGGCCTCGTCTCTTTCTGCTGTAGCCTGGCTAGATTTAAAACTGAACAGGTGACTTGAAGGTGAAGAGTGATGGATGGAGTGGAGAAGACAGCCTCTTTTCCTTCTTCCTGTGGCCAATCCTGTGAAAAGACATCTGGGAGTTGATCCTGCCCTTAGTGCCAACCAACCCCAAATGGCCAGGAACTGAAGCATTTAAACTCTCAGGAGCACAGCCCACAGCACACAGAGGGGCTCAGGTCAGAGAATTAACAAGGCTCAGTGTAGTCTGGGTGACCTTGGGCTGGGTACAAGCAGTCTCTCTTCCACAGCTTTGAGTGTCCCCTGGTTAGGGCAAGATGCATATAAAGTGCCACACACAAATAAAAGCTCTTCTTGGGCCCTCACTGTTAACTGGCACAGTGCCACGGATTCACCAATTCCGAAATTTTTACCTTGGAAGCTCCACCCAAACCTGCCCCTTGTCTTTCCTAGCAGAGCAGACGCCCAGCGCTCAGAAGTAAACAGTGCACTTCCCCATGCCTGCCGCTGTCTCGGGTCAGGCTCCCGGGGGCTTCGTGTGCCCAGCTGCCCAGCCGCCGGAGCAATGCAGTGCCCGCTTGTGGGGCAGGAGAGCAGGGCAGGTCCAGGGGCAGAGCAGGGTAAGAGAAACCGCACCACATGCCTTTGTGCCACACGCCTTCAGGACCACAGATCCGCCGGCCCTTCTTTGAAAGAAAGACGTCTATTCTCTGCTCCGAGGGGGAAAAGAAGTTTGTTTACTGGACTCTGAGAGGAGTGCTTCTAGAAGCAATGCAACTTGCTGGCGGCCTACAGCGGACATTTTTTCTCACGCAGTCCCCGTTACCACATCCCAAGGACTAAATGAAACGCAGCCACAGATCAGTGGCCCATTTTCGGGTGGACTGGACTAATGATCCTGGCCCTTGCTCTCCAGCGGGACGCTGTGAATTCATCAAACTCCAGGGAGAAACTCTTCACGTAAGTGCACCTAAGCACAGGCCGTCTCGGGACACCTGCAGACCGACGCTAGAGAACAACCCAAAACACAAGTGGTTCTTTCATAACCAGACAAGAAGAAGAAGCCCATCTGAATGACACAGTATACAGTCATGAAAAACAAGTACCAGAAGGAGCCTGATGCGCCAGGGTTACAGCGACAGCACAGCTCGCCTAGCGTGTGCAAGGGCCTGGGGAAGAACTGAAAGACAGTAAGGGGAGGGCGGGAAATGATATGTAAATTCCAGGTACAACTCTGATGTCACATTCAAGAAAAGTGTTGGGGTGTGAGGAACACAGGTGCTCCAAGGCCTCTCGCACTGGAGTACAGTGACGCCAGCCACTCAGAAACAGCCCCAGAGCAGAGCAGGAACGCTGCCCCTTTGCAAGAGTCCCAGACGTCACAAGAACGGGTTGCTGTTTGCTGTCTTAACTAACCGGGCTTGCCGGCGTTGGTCCAGACTTTCCTGATGGCGGGTTTATTGCCACTGAGCCAAATTCACCGATCTAATACCCCATGATTTAGCCACCTCTGTTTCTGTTATGAAGTATCAAATAAATTAGATTATCTATACTGCAGGGTTTTCCTGAACTTGATACAGAATCTGATTTATGTTGCCAAAGAAATTGGTTTTGAAGCATCCAAGTGTTCTAAGCTCTTCTAAGACTTGCTCCAAGTCTACCCCTCGCCAGGCACAACAGTCACTTCTGAGCGCCTTTCACTGTACAGAAGGCCAAAACTTCTATTGGCCCAAAACAAAGAAACCCAACCCACCTTTTGAGTTCATACTGGCCTTACTTCAAACCCATGACCATCCTTCCTGATAAGAAACACAAAGGTCTGTTTTTAATTATGAAAAAACCTGGTAAGCGAGTGTGACACAACACCTTTCCCCTGCACAGAACCTAAATGGAAAAAAAAATAAATAAATAACTCTCCGTACAGTTAATTCCCCACAGACCAAGAAAACAGGTTATGTCCATTGTCCCTGCAGTGTCTACAAAGCAGACATATTATTAAATGGGCCAAGCCAAAACCAAGCCTGAGCAGCCTCACAAGGAGCAGAAAGCTTGCCTCCTGGGTACAGACGGAACCCTGAAATGAATCAAGTGCCTTAGTAAATGCAGCGGAAAAAAATAACCCGGGAGAGACAGACAGATCACCCTGCCTCCCAACGGCGGCAAACTTCACAACAACTTTTCCGAAGGCACACACTGGTGCAGGACAGCCTTTGCGGAGAGACGATATACATGCATGCACAGTACCGTTGGAAGTCATTCATCCTGTACCTGGGCTACCGCATGCACAACAGGGCCACAGAGCCTGCGAGGTGTCGCTTTTAAGCACCCTGTGCGCCCTGTCAAACAGAAAAGGTCATTTTGCCTGGTCAATCCTTTTCCTCCCTACATCACAGGAGATTTCTACTTTGAGATTGCCCAACTTTCATATGTACTGGAGTAAAATAACTACTCAGCAACTTTATTCACCTTGGTTTTATTTTTAAAAAAAAAATTTTTTTTTCATTGTGCAATGCCCAGGAAAAGCTGACACTAAAAACGACTCTCTCCAACAGGGCTTGCAATTACAATCAGAAGAGAGGAGGGGTGGGTGGGAGTCTTGTATGATCAAACCCGGCGCAGTGCTTGAAAAAGAAAGAAAAAGAAACCAGTCCATCCTAGTGGGGGGCCAGAGAACTTTTTTTTTTTTTCCTAGAGAGACCACTCCTCGGAACAAAAGTTATATTTGAGTCGCATGTTGGGTGTAGGAATAAGGAGCAAGGGTTAGGGAGTTTTTTGTTGTTGTTGTTGTGTTTTTTTTTTAAGCGCCAGTAATTACGGGGTGGGGGGTGTTTTTACAGTTCCTGGGAGACTACCCGGGTCCCTCCTAACCAATTGCGACAGGCATCTCATTGTCAAAAGAAAAAGAAAGAAAGAAAAGGGGTTTAGGGGTAGTGGGGGGGGGAGGTGCCCAGGAGGCGACGAGGGTCTCGGCAGGGGGAGGGGGCGCAGGTTACTCTTAAAAAGGTACCACGACGGCCGCGAACCGCATCTCCTCCCCTCGCGCCCCCCCCCCCAAAAAAACAAAATTAATCCTGGGCGCCCCGAGCGCGCCTGCAACCAAAAGAAAAGAAAAAAGCCCACCGTGGAGAGCGAGCCCCGGCGCGGCTTCCCCCGGGGTGGGTGGGTGGGCTTGGGGGAGCCCGATGGGTGCAGCTCCAGGTCACCCGGCCACCCCCCCCCAGCACACACACACCCCCCAGGAGAGAAGGACGGAAGAGGGGTGGCGGGTGGCGAGAGCGGGTCGTTACCTTAATGCTACACTGAGCAGGAGTCTCAGACATGTCTCACGGCGACCGGGAGCGGAGAGAGCGCGAGAGAGGGATCAGGAAGTTCTCAGTTTTTTTCCACTTTCCTCCTCGCTCCCCAGCCCAGAAATGCTCGGCGGGCCGCCGGACGCGGTCATTTAAGAAGTTTCTGGCGGCGGCGGCGGCGGCGGCGGCAGCATCCCCCGGCGATGGGCGTCCCGGTGGGATCCGGAGCGCGGGGCGCGCGGCGGCGGGGGCGCGGGGCACAGCCGCTGCGGGTTCGAGTCCCCGGCGCGGCGCGGCGACCCCGGGGCGCAGCCGGCCGGCCTCGCGTCTCCGCTCTTCCTCCTCCTCCTCCTCCTCCTCTTCCTCCTCCTCTTCCTCCTCCCACCCGCCGCCGGTGCGCCCGCCCCCCTGCCCGCCCGCCCTCCCTCCCTGCAGCCGCGCTCGCCCCGATGTTTTCCTTCCTGGAAGAGAAACTGGAAGGCAGAACTGCGAGAGCTCGCTCTCCTCCCCTCTCTCCCTCTCTCTCTCTCTCTCCCTCTCTATGCTCATTGATCTTGAGAGTTTCAGGGCAGAAACTGACGTGAATTCCCAGCACCGAGCTCTGCCTCTTAAAGGAGCCACTAGGAAATAAAAGCTCGGGTTGCACACACACACACACACACACACACACACACACACAGAGAGAGAGAGAGCCCGGCGTAGGGTGGAGATGGAGGGGGAAATGCAAGCCGGGAGGGGGATGGGTGCTCGGGGGAACCCCTTCTTCCACCCTGGGGACCCCCCCCCCCGACTGCCACCCGCCCGCGGGAAGATGCATTGAAGAAAACGTTGCATCGCGACCCACCTCCCCCTTGCAGAAGCCGTAACACGGGTTTAATTTTATTATTTTATTCTTTTATTCCCCTGGATGCGTCTCTGAAGGACACACTGCCCGTTGCAACCCCGGGCTTCTCCAATGGTTTCCTCCCACCACCATCCCCCCCCCCCCCAACCCACACACGCACACCCACCACCGAGCGCAGATTCGAGCCGGGTGACTGGCAAGGAAAGGGGCATTCCGGGAAGGACGCAGGCATCCGAAGGAGGAAATGCAACAATAGCCTTTGTTCCGCGGCGCGACCCGGGCGGCCGCTTTAAGAGAATCCACCAGGAAATCGGGAGCTCGGGTTACAGGCCGCGCACCCCGGGGGAGGCGCGGGGAGCGGGCGAGACAAAGCCGCGCGGCCGGCGGGCGTGGGGGACCCGGCACCCCGGCACGGTGGGCCCCGCCGGCTGGGCGATGCGCCCCGGGCGCTCCCGGTGCCCGCGTCGCCCTCGACCCCCGGCGTGCATCGCAGCCCCCGCGCACTCAAAGACGCAGCGGCGCCGCTTCCAGCCGGCCTAGGTGACCCGGCGACAAACTTTGATCGCTTCCTGCATCGATCAGACCCGAGGACCGTCCGATCCTGCAAGAGGAAAAGGGAGGCCACAACCCCGGCCTGAGCACCAGCCGGCTGTCTGATCACTGTATTTATTACATGATTAATTATTATTATTATTATTATTATTACTGCCATTTCTACAATCTCCCAAGTGCCCACCGCTGAAGACTGGGTTTAAAATTCTAACGTGTAGGGTATGTGATGTAGAACTAAATGTGTTAATCGTTTTGTCTTTTGACAGTGACTCAAATACATGTATGCAGCCGGGCGTGGTGGCGCACGCCTTTAATCCCAGCACTGGGGAGGCAGAGGTAGGAGGATCGCCGTGAGTTCGAGGCCACCCTGAGACTGCATAGTGAATTCCAGGTCAGCCTGGGCCACAGCAAGACCCTACCTTGAAAAAAAAAAAAAAGTATGCACGTGTGTGTGTGTGTGTGTGTGTGTGTGTGTTAATGCATATAATATAGTAGCCATATGTTCCCTGCTGGTGACCAGAATGGATTTCTCAGTCCTCTTGCCCCAATTATTTATTTATTTATTTTTATTTAAGAGGGGGAAGGAAGGAGAGATAAAGAGGCAGATAGAGAATGGGAGCACCAGGGCCTCTAGCCACTGCAAAAGAACTCCAGACACCTGCACCACCTTGTGCATGCATGGCTTATGAGGGTCCTGGGGAATCCAGCCTGGGTCATTTTGACTTTGCTGGCAAGCGCTGGCAAGCGCCTTAACCACTAAGCCATCTCTCCAGCCCTATTTTGGGAATTTTTTTGTTTGTTTGTTTGTTTTTGAGGTTGGGACTACCTATATAAGCCCTAGCTGTCCAGCAACTCACTGTGTAGCTCAGGCCGGTCTTGATCTTGTGGGTGATCCTGCTGCCTCTGCCTGATTTTCTAAAAACATTGTATTTATTTACTTATTTGAGAAAAAGAAAGACACAGGCAGAGAGAGAATGGGCGTGCCAGGGCCTCCAGCCACTGCAAACGAACACCTTGTGCATCTGGCTTATGTGGGACCTCGGTGATCGAACCTGGATCCTTAGGCTTCATAGGCAAGTGCCTTAACACCTAAGCCATCTCTCCAGCCCCTACTGCCTGATTTTTATTTTTGCTTGTTCCTGTATTACTAAATGTATTCAGACTCTCACAAACAATACTTTAGTTGGCGTAGTCATCAGAATACTCAAAACCAAAATTTATTTTAAAAGGTTGGGATGGGTAGCACCCCATTGCTGGTAACATGGGAATGGGTTTTCCTGAGACTCCAAGAAATGTAACTGTTTTCGTCTTCTGGTGGTCCTATTCTAAGAGATCTCAGTTGGGTTTTGTTGTTGTTTGTTTTGTTTTGTTTTGTTGTTTGTTTTGTTTTTGTTTTTGTTTTTCGAGGTAGGGTCTCACTCTAGCCCTGGCTGACCTGGAATTCACTATGCAGTCTCAGGGTGGCCTTGAACTCATGGCGATCCTCCTATCTCTGCCTCCCGAGTGCGGGGATTAAAGGCATGCGCCACCATGCCCGACAAGATCTGTTTTTTATTTTTAAAAAAAAAACCAACACTTTTTATTGACAACCTCCATGCATACACGTAATGTACCCTGATCATAACTACCCCGTGGCCTTCCTTTGTCCCCTACCTCGCCTATTAAGATCTTAGGGTTTTTTATTTAATTTAATTTATTTATTTATTAGAGAGAGAGTGGGTGCACCAGGGCCTCCAGCCACTGCAAGTGAATTCCAGACTCATGCACCACCTGTGTACCTGGTTTACATGGGTACTGGGGATTCAAACCTGGGTCCTTAGGCTTCACAGGCAAGCGCCTTAATCGCTAAGCTGTCTCTCCAGCTCAAGATCAGTTTTGCCCACAGTTCTGCCCCTGCCTCCCCACTCTGACCCCAGCAGTTACCTAATCTCCCTTTCCTTGTGTTGTCTGTTGGTTCTAGACAGGGCTGGCTGTGAACAACATTCACTGTAGTTGAGGCTGGTCCTGAAGTCTTTCTGGATCGCTCTGCCTTCACTTCCCAAGTGCTGAACCACAAGTCTGGTCCCCTCTGCTGGGACTACCTTTCCTTCTTTAACAAAAAAAAATTTTAGCTGGGCACAGTGACACACACCTTTAATCACAACACTCGGGAGGCAGAGGTAGGAGGATTTCAGTGAGTTCAAGGCCACCCTGAGACTACGTAGTGAATTCCAGGTCAGCCTGGGCTAGAGCGAGACCCTACCTCAAAAAAAGAAAAAGAAAACAAGTTTTTTATTTGTTTCTTTGAGAAAGTCGGAGGAAGGGCATCTTGCTGCTGCAAATGAACTCCAGACAAGTGTGCCACTTTGTACATCTGGCTTTACATGGGTACTGGGGAATCAAACACAGACTGTCAGGCTTTGCAACCAAGTGCTTTTAACTGCTAAGCATCTCCCCAGCCCTCTGCAGATCTTAACAGAAGTCTGTAGACATTGATCCTAATAGGCCATTGCTGAGTTAAATCTTAAAAATCCTTACACTATTTATCTATCAATAGGATCTCTAATAACCCCTAAGCTACTATGAAATGGGAAGGGTAGGTAGCCTCTAATGTGATTCTCATAAAATAAATAAATAAATAAACAAGTTGCACACCTTTCATCCCAGGCAGAGATAGGAGGATCGTTGCCACCCTGAGACTACATAGTGAATTCCAGGTCAGCGTGAGCTAGAGTGAGACCCTACCTTGAAAAGCCAAAAAATAAATAAATAAATAAACAATTTAAAGAAAGAGAGAATACACACGGTGGTATGATGGATGCATTCCAAGAGCGCAGTGGATCCCGGAGCCCAGACAGTACTGATAAAGGACCGGAGATAGGAAACGCTAGGCAGATTAGGATTGCAGGGCCCTGAAAGTGAACTAATTTTTTTTTTCTTGGCTAAAAGCAGGAACTGTCCTTGGGTCTGTAAGGGGATGGGGGGGGGGGGTTGACTTTTCCTTATCTCTTTTTCCCTAAAGGAATCCTGGCAGCCTCCAACTTGCTAGAGGGCAAAAATGCCACCAGAAAGGTCTGGTTTTTCTTATCTCGTTCCCTAAAGGAGTTCCCCTTTCCTGGGAACCAGACTTGAGGATGTGACTGGCGACTGAAATTGCAAGGCACCCGGACATTTGGCACGGGGCTGCACTGACCGGCTTGCCCTCCTCCCGTAAAGCTATGAGCTCCAAGGCGGTAACTTCAGTGGTATCCCATTTGGAGGGATTCCCTCCTGCTATACAGAATCTCTACCTTTCCTTACGCTGTTATAAAACCTTTCTAAACCTCAGCCTCTATGGTCCTGTGGATTCCATTCATCAAATCCTTGAGCAAACAACCTGCAGACCACTGACTCAGTGGAAGCTTTATGCAACTGTGAGCACCCTGCACCTTTAACTCCTATGGGCTCTAAGGGCTGGGGAGATGGGTCAGTGGTTAAAGGTGCTTCCTGGCAAAGCCTGACCGCCCGAGTTCAATTCCCCAGCACCTATGTAAAGCCAGATGCATAAAGTAGGGCATACATCTGGAGTTCATTTGCAGCAGCAACGGACCCTGGCATGCTCATGCTAATTGCCCCCCTCTCCTCCCCCTCCTCCCTGTCTCTCTAGGTCCCCCCCCCCTTCTCTCCCTCTTTCCTCTCTGCTCATAAATAAACACAAACAAGAAGGATTCTGTCACTCTCAAAGAAAACTGTGTTTCTGTATCAATTCTGCATTCTAAACATATGTTGTTTCCTCACATATATACATATCTACAATAAAGTTGTTTATTTGTTTGGTTTTTGGTCTCTAAAATTCACTATGTACTGTCAGGGTGCCCTCAAACTCATGGCGATCCTCCTACCTCTGCTTCCCAAGTGCTGGGATTAAAGGTGTGCACCACCACGTCCGGTGATAAAGTTTTATAAATATTTTTTATTTATTTATTTGAGAGAGAAAGAGAGAGTGAGTATGGATGTGCTAGGGCCTCTGGCCACTGCAAATGAACTCCAGACGCATGTGCCACTTCATGCATTGGGCTTTCCACGGGGACTGGGGAATCAAACTCAGGCCTGTCAGGCTTTGTAAGCAAATGCCTTTAACCACTGAACCATCTCATAAGCCCCACCATAAAGTTTAATTTGTACATTAGTAAAGTAATAGCCACAGTTAACAAAACAATTATACAATAAAAACTAGTAAAACATCTCTGAAAATTTCCACTAATATTTCCAGTCCATGACTGTCTGCAGGGAACTGGAGCTATGGAATCAAGCCTGTGGACATAGCAGCCTTCTCTACACAGCATGTCTAGCAGGTCACCACATCTGATTCTAAAATGTATTTATTTATTAAAGAGAGAGAGAATGTGCATGCCAGAGCCTTTAGCCACTGCAAACGAACTCCAGACGCATGCATCGCCTTGTGCATCTGGCTTACGTGGGTCCTGGGGAACTGAACCTGGGTCCTTAGGCTTCTCAGGCAAGTTCCTTAACTGCTAAGCCATCTCTCCAGCCCTGATCACCACATCTTACATGTGTTCACTTAGTGCTAGGTGGGATGATTACTTCACCTCAGAACTAAATTGACTTCCAGCTTCCTTTCCTAACATGTCTTCACCTCTTCCCAGTGAATCATAGAAGTGGCAATTTGAGGTAAAATGTTTGTGGTTCCAAAGTAAAATACATAGTAGCAGCTATGGCAAAAGCTGCACTTAACCCAGGCAGGGACTAAGACTGCAATAAATATTTTAGGCTTTGAGGTCCAAGAGCCAAAATTGAGGATTTTACATAAATATCTATATAATAAGAGGGAAAAAAACACAAATGTCCATAATTTTTATTGACAAAATATAAAGTGAGCCAGGTGTGGTGGCACATGCCTTTAGTCCCAACACTTGGAAGGCAGAGATAAGAGGATCACTGTGAGTTCGAGGCCAGCTTGAGACTACGTAGTGAATTCCAGGTCAGTCTGGGATAAAACAAGACCCTACCTTGAAAAACAAAACATACATAAAGATATATATATATACAATATATATAACATATAAAGAAAAATAGCAATTTGGGAAACTGGAGAGATGACTCAACAGTTGAAGGCACTTGCTTGCAAAGCCTGACAGCCTGACTTCAATTCCCAGTACCCAGATAAAGCTAGATGCACAAAGTGGCACATGTATCTGGAGTTCGTTTGCCATGGCTGAAGGCTCTGGTACACTCATTCTCTCTCCTTACAACTAAATAAGTAAATAAATGTAAATAGTAAATTTAATACAGGTCTAGTAATGAGAGGAATGACATTCTGTTAGGGGCAATCACTTCTTACTGATGTGAAATTTGAAGCAAGCGTTCTCTAGAGCCATCAAAATTTATGTTTTTGCCAGGCACAGTGGTGCATGCCTATAATCCCAGCACTCAGGAGGCAGAGGTAAGAGGATTACCCTGAATTAGTGTGTGTTCCAGGTCAGCCTGGGCTACAGTGAGACCCTAGTATGAAAAATAAATAAATGAAATAAAATTGATGTTTGTTAATGCTGCTTTTCATGTGTGTATACACTGCAAAGACAACCTCAGAAGTCAGTTGCTCCTCAGGACTAGCATCGATGTTATTTATTTATGTATTTATTCATTTATTTGAGAGAGACAGAAAGATGAGATAGGCACACCAGGGCCTC
Organism: Dipus sagitta; assembly: GCA_036346955.1. Lineage (NCBI taxonomy): Eukaryota > Metazoa > Chordata > Mammalia > Rodentia > Dipodidae > Dipus > Dipus sagitta. The sequence goes on from CM070789.1 coordinate 18,119,263, forward strand.
CAGCCACTGCAAATGAACTCCAGATACATGTGCCACCTTGTGCATCTGGCTTTATGTGAGTACTGGGGAATCAAACCTGGGCTCTTACACTTCACAGGTAAGCACCTTAACCACTAAGATCTAAGATCTCCAACCCAACATTCATGGTTTTTTAAAACATATTTTATTTATTTATTTGAGAGAGAGGGGGGGAGGGAGAGAGAGAATGGGTGCACCAGGGCCTCCAGCCACAGAAAACGAACTCCAGACACATGCACCCCCTTGTGCATCTGGCTTACATGGGTCCTGGGGAATCAAATCAAGGTCCTTTGGATTTGCAGGCAAATGCCTTAATTACTAAGCCATCTCTGCAGCCCTTTTTATCATTTTTTTTCAAATTTTTATTATCAACTTCCATGATTATAAAAATATCCCATGGGCCGGGCGTGGTGGCGCACGCCTTTAATCCCAGCACTTGTGAGGCAGAGGTAGGAGGATCGCCGTAAGTTCGAGGCCACCCTGAGACTCCATAGTGATTTCCAGGTCAGCCTGGGCTAGAGTGAGACCCTACCTCGAAAAAACCAAAAAAAAAAATCCCATGGTAATATCCTCCCTCCCCCCACTTTCCCCTTTGAAACTCCATTCTCCATCATATCCCTCCCCATCTCAGTCAGTCTCTCTTTTATTTTGATGTCATCATCTTTTCCTCCTCTTATGATGGTCTTGTGTAGGTAGTGTCAGGCACTGTGAGGTCATGGATATCAAGGCCATTTTGTGTCTGGGGGAAGCATGTTGTAAAGAGTCCTACCCTTCCTTTGGCTCTTACATTCTTTCTGCCACCTCTTCCGCATTAGACCCTGAGCCTTGGAAGGTGTGATAGAGATATTGCAGTACTTAGCACTCCTGTCACTTCTTTCCAGCACCATGATACCTTCTGAGTCGTCCCGAGGTCACTGCCATCTGAAAAGAGAAGATTCTCTACCAAAAGTGAGAGTAGCATTAATATATGGGTCTGAACATTAAGAGAAGTGCTTACTGGGCAGTTTGATAAGCCATAGTATATACATTTAGCCAGACACCAGCAGATGTTACACCCCTAGGGCTCATGACTACCCCTGTTTTAAGTTTTCAGTATCAGGGATGTATTCCCTCCCATGGAGCAGGGCCTCCAGTCCAATTAGAGGCAGTTGGTTTCCCATCATGACAGATGTGCCACTGTTGCACCCATTGGCTCATTTAGCCTGGATGGCCAAATATAAGGCTTGCAGTGTCCACTGTTGAGTATTTTCACTGGTGATTTCTCCTTCTCCCCATTGAACTGCATGCAGAATGGCTTCTTCCAGCTTTCTGTCAGCTGGTCTACATGGAGGAGGTTATCAGCTCAGTTCCAGCAGGATTACTCAGTGGCCTTGCAGCCCAAGTATGTGGAGTCTTCAGCAATAGGGTCTTACCATCTATTCCTGGTGGTAAACCAAGGGCCTCGGCAATGGCCTATAATGTTTTGGGGCATGAGGGACCTCCCTGGCCAACAACTCACTGGAAGGTATCCCATCCCTGGCACTGAAAATTTTCTAGCAACAATCTATGGCTCCTGAGTGTTCCATTGTCCAAAAAAGTAGGATTCCGTATGATTTATTTATATTCTCTTAGATTTTGATTAGTCCTCCGTCCACCTTTCCTTTACTCAGTCTCTTCTCCTGACCTCACTTTGGGCCTTTTCACTCCCATTAATCTATTCTTCTACTTATATATATACAATACCATCCTATTAAGTACCCCTCCCTTCCTTTCTCTTCCCTTTATATTTCTTTTCTAGTTTATTGGCCTTTGCTACCTGAGTTTTCCTCTTACTCACATGGAAGTCCAATCATCTGTATTAAAAAATATTTTGACTTATTTATTTGAGAGATACAGTGAGTATGAGCACACCAGGGCCTTGTGCCATGGACAAATGAACTCCAGATGCATGTGCCACTTTCAGCCTCAGGCCTTACATAGGCACTGGGGAATTGAGCCTGATCTGTCACGATTTGCAAGCAAGCACCTTTAACTGCTCAGCCTTCTCTCCAGCCCCAGATTTTGTTTTTGGATTTTTTTCCTTTTTTCTTTTTTCTTTTCTTTTTTTTTTTTTTTTTCAAGATAGGGTCTCTCTCTAGCCCAGGCTAAGCTGGGATTCACTATGTAATCTCAGGGTGGCCTTGAACTCACAGAGATGGTGATCTTCCTACCTCTGCCTCCCGAGTGCTGGGATTAAAGGCGTGCAGCACCACGCCCTGGCTATTGTTTTGTTTTCTTGAGGTAGGATCTCACACTAGCCAGGCCACGTGGTCTCGGAATGGCCTCAAACTCTCGGTGATCCTCTTACCTCTGCTGGGATTAAAGTTATGCACCACCACACTCGGCCCAGATATTTTAAAATATTTTTTTCTGTATTTCTTTATTTTGTTTGCTTGAGAGAGAGAGAATGGGTGCTCCAGGGCCTCTAGCCACTGTAAACAAAATCCAGATGCATGTGCCACCCTGTACATCTGGCTTACGTGGGTCCTGGAGAATCGAATCTGGGTCCTTTGGCTTCACAGGCAAGTGTCTTAACCACACAGCCATCCCTCCAGCCCTTGACTCAGATTTTTTAAAATGTGGGTTCTGAATGAGATTTGAACTCAGGTCCTCACACTTGTAAGGGGAGCTATCTTCCCAACCCCAACACATGTATACACTTTCTTTTTTTGTTGGGGGGGGGTCATGGAGGAGGGTCTCACTCTAGCCCAGGCTGACCTGGAATTCACTATGTAGTCTCAGGCTGGCCTCAAAGTCACAGTGATCCTCCTATTTCTGCCTCTGAGTACTGGGATTAAAGATGTGCACCACCACACCCACCCAATGCATACATTTTTAAAATATTTTTTTATTTATTTGCAAATGAGAGAGGTAGAGAGAAGAGGGACAGACGGACAGAATAGGCATGCCAGGGCATCCAGCCACTGCAAACAAACTCCAGGTGCATGCACCACTTCATGCATCTGGCTTTATGTGGGTACTGGGGAATCGAACCAGGGTCATTAGGCTTTGCAGGCAATCTCCTTAACCACTGAGCCATCTCTCCAGCCAAAATAAATTTTTGTTTGTTTGTTTTTTCAAGGTAGGGTCTCACTCTAGCTCAGGCTAACCTGGATTCACTCTCTGTAGTCTCAGGATGGCCTTGAACTCATGGTGATCCTCCTACCTCTGCCTCACGAGTGCTGGGACTAAAGGTGTGCGCCACCACGCCCGGCAACATGGATGCATTTTTGTAGCATCTTCCCACCCAGAGAGCAGCTGCCACATGTCCATGAGTTTATGATTCTCCTTGAACTTTGGTTCATTGAAGGTATTTCTAAAATTCTATTAGACCTCTACACATCCTCTTGCTATTCCTGCAATAGTATGCCATTACATTGCAGATTAGTCCCTTCCAGTTGAAATTAGGTAGAAACTTATCTGTTACACAGTGAAATGGAACTTAGATGTGGACATTTCCTTACACTTGCACTGAAATGAAATTGCTCTTGAAACTAGTCTAAGTTTCTAATAGATAACTCAGTTCCTTCTATGACTTTATCAAGTGGCCCGTTTCCTTTTACATGGTTCCGCCTCTTCCTCCTGGTACTTTAGTGGGTCTTTGTTTCATGTGGGCTTGTTTTCTTTTCTCTCTCTCTCTCTCTCTCTCTCTCTCTCTCTTTTGGTTTTTCGAGGTAGGGTCTCACTCTGTCCCAGGTAGACCTGAAATTAATTTTGTAGTCTCAGGGTGGCCTCGACACTCACAGTAATCCTCCTACCTCTACCTCCCCAGTGCTGGGATTAAAGGCATGCACCACCACGCCCAGCTGGTTTGTTTTCTTTTACTGTCTTTTCTCATAGTGGGATAATTATAAATCTTTGACTATTTATTGATTCACTTGTATTGATAATTTCCCTTCTTCAGTGCATTTCATTTTATTGCTTGCTTTTTATTTTTATTTTTTGGTTTTTCCAAGGTAGGGTCTCACTCTAGCCCACCCTGACCTGAAACTCACACTGTAGTCCCAAAGCTGGCCTCGAACTCATGGTGATCCTCATACCTCTGCCTCCCAAGTGCTGGGTTTAAAGGCGTGAGCCACCGCGGCCGGCTCATCTTACTGCTTCTATGTATGGGTAGTTTGTAGATATTGCGGTAGACATCGTAGCAAAAGTACAGTAGACAGTCAATGAAATATTACTCTCCAGAAAGGAAAAGCACACCTGCTCCGATCAGGCTGCTAGGCTTGGAGCTGAGTCAACGCGTCCTGAAGCTGAGCCAGGTTTGGGCTTTGTGACCACTTTAGTTGGACTGGCTGCAATTATTTTGAAGGTGAGACCAGGACTTGTCCTGTAAACAAAGATTGCTTTAGAGAGCTATTCTTGGCTTTTCTGCCCCGAAGTCTTCTTTAGCTTTAAGTCTTGGAGGAAGATTTTTCTTCTCTCCTGCTCCTTGCCCACTCCTCCAAGTCTTCTTTTTTAAAGTATTTTATTTTCATTTATTTGACAGAGAGAAAGAGGCATAGAGGGGCTGGAGAGGATGGCTTAGCAGTTAAGGCAGGTACCTGCAAAGCCAAAGGACCCATGTTCTACTCTCCAGATCCCACGTAAGCCAGACGCACAAAGGTGAGGCACATGCAAGGTCCAACATGCCCACTAGGTGGTGCAAGAGTCTGAAGTTCTATTTTAGTGGCTGAGGCCCTGGCGCACCAATTCTCTGTTCTCTCTCTCTCTCTCTCTCTTGCTGTCTCTTGCTATCCCCCCCAAAAGAAAAGAGGTAGAGAGAGAGAATGGGCTTTCCAGGGCCTCCAGCCATTGCAAACAAACTCCAGACACATGTGGGTCCTGGGGAATCGAACCTGGGTCACTTTGCAGGCAAGCGCCTGAACTGCTAAGGCATCCCTCCAGCCTCCCCCCCCAACAGTCTTCTTCAGTGGAGACCTGGAGTGAGGGCTTTTTCTTTTTTTTTACCTTTAAAAATTTTTTTTATTATTTATAATTAACTACTTCCATGATTGTAAACAATAACCCATGGTAATTCCCTCTCTCTCCCCCACTTTCCCCTTTGAAACTCCATTCTCCATCATATCCCCTCCCCCTCTCCATCAGTCTCTCTTTTATTTTGATGTCATTTCCTCCTATTATGATGGTCTTGTGTAGGTAGTGTCAGGCACTGTGAGGTCATGGATATCCAGGCCATTTTGTGTCTGGAGGGAGCACATTGTAAGGAATCCTACCTTGCTTTGGCTCTTACATTCTTTCCGCCACCTCTTCTGCGATGGACCCTGAGCCTTGGAAGGTGTGATAGAGATATTGCAGTGCTGAACACTCCTCTGTCACTTCTTCTCAGCACCGTGGTGCCTTCTGAGTCATCCCAAGGTCACTGCCATCTGAAAAGAGAAAGTTCTCTAACAAAAAAAGTGAGAGCATTAACATATGGGTGTGAACAATAAGAGAAGTGCTTACTGGGCAGTTTGATGAGCATAGTATATACATTTAGCCAGACAGCAGCAGACGTTACACCCCCCCCTTTTTTTTTTAAATTTACTTATGTATTTATTTGACAGAGCGATAGAGGGAAAGAGAAAGAGAGAGAGAGAGATGAGAGAATGGACATGCCAGTGCTTCTAGCCACAGCAAATGAACTCCAGACACATGTGTCACCTTGTGCATCTGGCTTACTTGGGTCTTGCAGAATTGAACCTGGGTGCTTAGGCTTTGCAGGCAAGCACCTTATTGCCTTAACCATTAAGCCATCTCTCCAGCCCTTGGTGTTTTTTTTTTTTTTTTTTTTTGGTTTTTCAAGGTGGTGTCTCACTGTAGCTCAGGCTGACCTGAAATTCACTCTGTAGCCTCAGAGTGGCCTTGAACTCACAGTGATCCTCCTAACTCTGCCTCCCAAGTGCTGGTACTAAAGGCGTGCACCACTACGCCTATCTTTGATGGTTATTTTTCAAAAAAAACTATAAATATGTAAGTTATCTGGTTTGTTTGGGGTATTAGACAGTAAATTATGGGGCTGGAGGGGTGGTTTAGCTATTAAGGCATTTCCCTGCAAAGCCAAAGGACCCAGGTTCGATTCCCCAGGACCCATGTTAGCCAGATGCACAATGGGACATTCTGTCTCTCTCTTTCTCTGTCAAAAACAAGATAAATAAAAATAAAAAATATTTTTTTAAAAAAGAAAGTAAATTATGGTCTCTTTGGACTTGCCTCATACAAACTCTAAGGGGAAGCTGCATGTCTAATCTTTACTCTCCAAAAAGAATGATGAAGGGCAAAGAACAGGGGCGTGCAGAGATTTAAGAAGAAGTGGACATATAAAATCATTTATACACATATGCATCTGTGACGTGAAAACAGAAGCAAAACTGCCCAGGGGAACAAAGGTAACAAAGAGAGGAGGAAGGGACTGGAGAGATGGCTTAGCGGTTCAGCGTTTGCCTGTGAAGCCTAAGGACCACAGTTCGAGGCTCAATTCCCCAGGACCCACGTTAGCCAGATGCACAAGGGGGCTCACGCGTCTGGAGTTCGTTTGCAGTGGCTGGAGGCCCTGGCGTACCCATTCTCTCTCCCTCTCTCTCTCTCTCTCTCTCTGCCTCTTTGTCTCTCTGTCAGCTGCTCTCAAATAAATAAATAAAAGTGAACAAAAAATATTTTTAAATAAAAAAAGAGAGGAGGGAGAGGGGACAGTAAGGGAATCTGGAAGGTGAAGAGAGTTCTCAACACATAAGGTAGACTTGTGTGAAAGCGTCCTCCTGTGTAACCCAGCACCACGAGTAATGAAGATAAACAATGAAAAGGCTCTTGAAAAGACTATGTGCAGGGCTGGAGAGATGGCTTAGCAGTTAAGGCACATGCCTATGAAGGCTAAGGACCCAGGTTCAATTCTCCAGGTCCCACATAAGCCAGATGCACATAGTGGTGCATGCTTCTGGAGTTCATTTACAATGATGCACCTATTCTCTCTCTGACTGTAATAAATAAAATAAAACCTTAAAAAAAAAGAGACTATGTGGAGCTGGCTGTGGTGGTGCATGCCTTTAATCTCAGTACTTGGGAGACAGAGGTAGGAGTATTACAGTGAGTTCGAGGCCAACCTGAGACTACATAGTGAATTCCAGGTCAGCCTGGGTAGAGGGAGACCCTACCTACAAAAAAAAAAAAAAAAAAAAAAAAGACTATGTGTGGCTGGAGAGACCCCAAGTTCGATTCCCCAGTACTCACAGAAAGCCAGAGGCACCAAGTGGTAGATGCATCTGGAGTTTGTTTGCAGTAGCAAAGGGCCCTGGCATGCCCATTCCTTCTCTCTTCCTCATTCTCTGCCTTGCCCACCCCTCCTTGCAAACAACTAAATAATAAAAATAAAATGACTGTGGAAGCAAATGTGTTTAAACACTTATAGCCTTTGTATTATAATGCAGAGTTATACTTGACAAAAGTAATATTTCAAACCAACACTATCTGCCTACCTATACCAAAGCAGAAGTTATTCAGTGTAGTAGACGTGCTTTTTTCTTCTTTTTTATCTTGAGATAGCATCTCACTCTATAGCCTAGGCTAGCCAAAACTCATTATGTAGCCCTCAAACTCATAGAAATCTTCCTGTCTTAATGTTTGAAGCACTGGTATTATAGACATGAGATACTAGGTCCAGCAAGGAATTTTTCATAACTTTTGGGGATATAAAGAAGAAGAGAAATGTTTATGATTATGTAAATAAGATGAACTTTAGCATGTTGAGAATCACCATCCCAAACTATATGTTTTTCCTTTATTACATAGTCAGCAAGCAACTCAAAGCAGAAAAGCAAGAGTGCACATGTGTTTTCTCTGACTTCAAGCTTTGCGTGATATAAGTCAAGGATGTAGGACGGTGGTGGGGAAGAGATGATTGATAGAGAGTAAATAAAATAAAGAATAACTAGAATCCAGGAGTGGTGACGCACGCCTTTAATCCCAGCACTCAGGAGGCAGAGGTAGAAGGATCACCATGAGTTCAAGGTCAGCCTGAGACTACATAGTGAATTCTAGGTCAGCCTGAGCTAGAGTGAGACCCTGCCTCAAAAAAAAAGAAAGAAAGAGAGCTGGAGAGATGGCTTAGCGGTTAAGGCCCATGCCTGAGAAGCCCAAGGACCCAGGTTTGATTCTCAGATCCCACGTAAGCCAGATGCACGAGGTGGCACATGCATCTGGAGTTCCTTCGCAGTGGTTAGAGGCCCTGACACACCCATTCTCTCTCTCTCTCTCTCTCTCTCTCCCTCCCTCTTTCTGTCTCAAATAAATAAATAAGAATGAAAGAAGGGAGGGAGGAAGGAAGGAAGAAAAGGAGGGAGGGAAAGAAAGAAAGAAAGAAAGAAAAAAAGAAAGAAAGAAAGAAAGAAAGAAAGAAAGAAAGAAAGAGAACAAGCTAGAGCACAGAAAGGAGAGTGGACTAAAGCCCACAGTCATCTCCATGGCTTGGGCACGCTGGACAAGCCCCTACGTCAGGTGCTCCACATACCTGAAGTGGGAGCTGTGGGACCTGACGGGGAAACCTGCTATATATACAGAGGCTCAGTGACTGCCCAGGCAGCCAGGAGAGAACCCACATCCGTCAATGGCAAAACACAGCTGCTTAGCCCCTACCCTCCAAACCACACAGGACTCGCGTGCCTCATCCTCACTGGAAAGGTGCAGGGAACTTACGCAGTCCAAACTGTCATATTCCAAAGTCATTTCCTGTACTCACAGCTTTCCCTCTGACAGCTATAGTTTTAGAAATTTTCAGGACTGCCAGGCGTGGTGGCGCACGCCTTTAATCCCAGCACTTCGGGAGGCAGAGGTAGGAGGATCGCCGTGAGTTCGAGGCCACCCTGAGACCACAGAGTGAATTCCAGGTCAGCCTGAGCTAGAGTGAGACCCTACCTCGAAAAACCAAAAAAAAAAAAAAAAAAAAAAAAAAAAAAAATTTCAGGACCTCTTTCACGTCTTTTCTCACCTCTTCCTATGACTTCTTCGTCTTTCTTAATTAATTTAAAATGATTGTTTTTTGGGCTGGAGAGATGGCTTAGTGGTTAAGCGCTTGCCTGTGAAGCCTAAGGACCCTGGTTCGAGGCTCGATTCCCCAGGACCCACGTTAGCCAGATGCACAAGGGGGCGCACACATCTGGAGTTCGTTTGCAATGGCTGGAGGCCATGGTGCACCCATTCTCTCTCTCTCTCTCTGTCTCTCTATCTGCCTCTTTCTCTCTCTGTCTGTCACTTTCAAATAAATAAATAAAAATAAACCAAAAAATTTTTTTAATAAATAAAATGATTGTTTTGTAAATAAAAACAACCTCCCAACATTTATTGTCACACAGTAATAACATAAGGGCCATTAAAACAATATGAACAAATGTTTAAGAATTATACTTCCAACAGAATACACCCTAAAAACATATCTTGTGTTCTCATCTTCTCACTTCCTTGGTCATTTCTCGTTGGAAACACTTTGTAGCAGGGTAATATCATCTCCTGTCAGCATGCTCCAACTCGGTTGTTTTCTTCACTTTGTTTCAGGATGAATTTCTTCTGCACCATCGAACACGAGGTTCATGTACTCATCCAAACCAATAGCACACCCCTCTACCCGCATACCACCTGCTCATAGAGCCACACTTGAATCCGAGATCCATCCTGCAAGATCAAGTTGATGGGCTGCACAGTCACTTTCCGCGCCTTTTGGTCCCGGCCGCAGTACACCACGGAGTAATCTGTTACAAAGACCTCACGTTAGGGCTGGAGAGATGGCTTAGCGGTTGAGGCGTTTGCCTGCAAAGCCAAATGACCCAGGTTCGATTCCCCAGGACCCACGTTAGCCAGATGCACAAGGGGGCGCACGTGTCTAGCGTGCAGTGGCGGGAGGCCCTGGAGTGCCCATTCTCTCTCTCTCCCCCTTTCTCTGTGAAATAAATAAATAAACAAAAATAAAATGTTTTTAAAAAGATCTCACACATATGCCTTAATTTTTTTTGTTTGTTTGTTTGTTGTTTTTTCAAGGTAGCGTCTCACTCTAGCCCAGGCTGACCTGGAATTCACTATGTAGTCTCAGGGTGGCCTCAAACTCATGGTGATCCTCCTACCTCTGCCTCCCGAGTACTGGGATTAAAGGCGTGCGCCACCACGCCCAGCCTTAAAAATATTTTTAAAATATATTTTATTTATTTATTTATTTATTTGAGAGAGAGAGAATGGGCAAGCCAGGTCATCCAGCCGCTGCAAACAAACTCCAGACACATGTGCCCCTTGTGCATCTGACTGGGATCCTTTGGCTTTGCAGGCAAATGCCTTAACCTTTAAACCATCTCTCCAGCCTATGCCTTAAAAATATTTTTATTTATTTATTTATTTATTTATTTATGAGAGTATGGGTTTGCCAGGATCTCTAGCCACTGCAAATGAACTCTAGATGCATGTGCCACCTTGTGCATCTGGCTTACATGGGTACTAGGGAATCGAACCTGGGCCTTTGCAGGGAAGTGCTTTAACTGCTGTGGTAGTTTGATTCCAGTGTCCCTGATCAACTTAGGTGTTCTGAATGCTAGGTTCCCAGCTGATGGAGATTTGGGAATTAACGCCTCTTAGAGGCAGTGTATTGTTGGGGGCAGACTTATGGGTGTTACAGCCAGTGTCCTCTTGCCAGTGTTTGGCACACTCTCCTGTTGCAAATGTCCATCTTATGTTGGCCAGGGACTGATGTCCACCCTCTGCTCATGCCATCATTTTCCCCTGCCATCATGGAGCTTCCCCTCGAGTCTGTTATCCAAAATAAATCCTTTTATTCCCAAAAGCTGCTCTTGGTCAGGCGATTTCTGCCAGCAATATGAACCTGACTGCAACAACTAACTGCTAAGCCATCTCTCTAGCCCTGTTTAAAATGATTTTTGCAGGGCGTGGTGGCGCACGCCTTTAATCCCAGCAATTGGGAGGCAGAGGTAGGAGGATCACCATGACTTTGAGGCCACCCTGAGACTACATAGTGAATTCCAGGTCAGCCTGGACTAGAGTGAGACCCTACCTCAATAAATAAATAAATAAATAATAAGTGCCACAAACCCCTCACTTCCTGACTTCCAATTCTATCTTGAAGCTCTGTCCTACATTACTCAAAACTCCATATGCACAATTGAATCATGAAACCATTTGTTTTCTATAAATCAAATAATACCTGAAAATCATCTCTTCCATCAGTCTATCTTCCATTACTATAAATAGAAGGCATTCAAGAAATAAAGAGTTAGCATGCAGGAGTGAATTCATTATTCAAGAGTTGCTCACCCACCCGCTAATTACAACCTGAGAGCCAATGCTCCGAAGACTTCCCTTCATCAACGCTTGAAGAAATACCTTATCTGGGCTGGAGAGATGGCTTAGCAGTTGAGCTATTGCCTGTGAAGCCTAAGCACCCCGGTTTGAGGCTCGATTCCCCAGGACCCACGTTAGCCAGATGCACAAGGGGGCGCACGCGTCTGGAGTTCGTTTGCAGTGGCCGGAGGCCCTGGCGTGCCCATTCTCTTTCTCTTTCTCTCTCTGTCTCTTTCTCTGTCTGTCGCTCTCAAATAAATAAATAAATAAATAAAATTACTTTTAAAAAAATTAAAAAAAAAAGAAATACCTTATCTATGTTCAACTTGTAGAGGTGTAGAGTGGCCATTCTGAGAGCCACTAGTGCCACCCTTAAACTGGGCTTCCTCAGCTCACTGGGGAGGGTGGGATACTCCAGGGACAGGCGCCAAATGACGTTGCTCTGCCATCTGAACTACCAGAGACGAGGGGAACGGGGCTGTCCTTGTGGTCAACAGAGCGGAAGTGGCCATCGGGGCGATTCTGTTGGTATTGGCTAATTAATTCTGATATCCTTAGAACTGAAATAAACGGACAGTGGACTAAAGTCTTACTGGATTTGCATTGTTTTTCTGAGGTAGGGTCTCACTCTGGTCCAGGCTGACCTGGAATTCACTCTGTAGTTTCCGGAATGCCTCAAACTCAAGGCAAACCTCCTACCTCTGCCTCCTGAGTGCTGGGACTAAAGGTGTCCACTACCATGCCCAGTTATTTTTAAATATTTTCATCAATTTATTTTGAGAAAGAGGATGGGGCATACCAGGGCCTCTTGAACCACATTGAGCATTTGGTCTACATGGGTACCAGGAAATTGAACCTGGGTTGGCAAGCTTTGCAAGCAAGTACCTTTTCTTTTTTTAAATTAACAACTTCCATGATTGTAAACAATATCCCATGGTAATGCCCTCCTCCCCTCCCCACTTTCCCCTTTGAAACTCCATTCTCCACCATATCCCCTCCCCCTCTCAATCAGTCTCTCTTTTATTTTGATGTCATCATCTTTTCCTCCTATTATGATGGTCTTGTGTAGGTAATGTCAGGCACTGTGAGGTCATGGATATCCAGGCTATTTTGTGTCTGGAGGGAGCACATCTTAAGGAGTCATACCCTTCCTTTGGCTCTTACATTCTTTCTGCCACCTTTTCCACAATAGACCCTGAGCCTTGGAAGGTGTGATAGAGATATTGCAGTGCTGAGCACTCCTGTCACTTCTTCCCAGCACCATGATGCCTTCTGAGTCATCCCAAGGTCACTGCCATCTGAAAAGAGAAGATTCTTTACCAAACGTGAGAGTAGCATTAATATATGGGTCTGAACATTAAGAGAAGTGCTTACTGGGCAGTTTGATGAGCATAGTATATACATTTAGCCAGACAGCAGCAGACGCTACACCCCTAGGCTCGTGACTACCCCTGTTTTAAGTTTTCAGTATCAGGGATGTATTCCCTCCCATGGAGCAGGCCTCCAGTCCAATTAGAGGGCAGTTGGTTTCCACCATGATAGATGTGCCACTATTGCACCCGTTGGCTCATTTGGCCTGGCTGGCTAAATATAAGGCTTGCAGTGTCCACTGTTGAGTATCTTCACTGGTGATTTCTCTCTTTCTCCCATTGAACTGCATGCAGAATGGCTTCTTCCAGCTTTCTGTCAGGTGGTCTACATGGAGGAGTTTCTCAGCTCAGTTCCAGCAGGATTTCTCAGTGGCCTTGAGCCCAGGTATGTGGACTCTTCAGCAATAGGGTCTTACCATCTATTCCTGGTGGGAAACCAAGGGTCTTGACAATGGCCTATAATGTTTTGGGGACATCAGGGACCTCCGTGGCCAACAACTCACTGGAAGGTACCCCATCCCTGGCACTGAAAAATTTCTAGCAACAATCTATGGCTCCTGAGTGTTCCATTGTCCAAAAAAGTAGTTTTCCATATAATTTATTTATATCCTCTTAGAATTTGGTTAGCCCTCCCTCCACCTTTCCTTTCCCAGTTTTATTTGAATTAATTTTTTTAAATTTTACACAGAGAGAGACAGAGAGAAATAAAGAGAGAGAAAATTGGTGTGCCATGGCCTCAGCCACTGTAATCCAACACCAGATGCTTGCACCACCTAGTGGGCATGTGCAAACTTGTACTTGCTTCACGTCTGGTTTACGTGGGATCTGGAGAGTCGAACATTGGTCCTTAGGCTTCACAGGCAAGCACCTTAACTGCTAAACCACCTCTCCAGCCCTTTCTCTCTATCTCTCAAAATAAGTAAAGAAAATGTTTTTTTTTTTTAAAAAAAAAAAAAGAATGTAAGCACCAAAGAAGGGAAATTAAGGGGAAGTTGGGGTTCCACTAAACTGGAGAAGCAGGGGAGGGTATCCTTGGAACTGAATAGAGCCTTTGGAGACAGCTCTTCATCTGCCTGACGAAAGGAAAAGTTGGAGGTTGGGCATGGAGCTCACTGCTTGCATGGCACACATGAGGTTCTTTGTTCAACCCCAAGTACGGGGGAAAAAAAGTGTTGAGCTGGTCATGATACCACATACCTGTAATCCTAGTACGTGGGAGGACAGAGGATCATGAGTTTAAGGCCAGCTTTGGGCTGTATACCAAGCACAAGATCAGCCTGAGGTACACAGTGAGGCCCTTTTCAAAAAACCAATGGTTGGGATGTAGCTTAGTGGTAAAACACTGCCTAGCAAGTGCAAAAGCCCTGGATTCAATCCCCAGCACTATGAAAAGAAAAAGCAAACAAACAAACAAAAAAAATCAGGCTAGAGAGAGGGCTTAGTAGTTAAGGCACTTGCCTGCAAAGCCAAAGGACTGAGGTTCGATTCCCCAGGACCCATGTTAGCCAGATGCACAAGGTGGTACATGTGTCTGGAGTTCTTTTGCAGTGGCTAGAAGCCACTGTGGCACACCCATTCTCCCCCTCTCTCTCTCTGTCTCTCATTCTCTCAAAAAATTAATAAAAATATTTTAAAAAATAAGAAAAAGACCACAAGACAGAAGACTACATAGTGAAATCCAGGTCAGCTCAGGCTAGAGCGAGACCCTACCAAAAAACACCAAAATAAAAGGGGCTGGAGGGATGGCTTATTGGTTAAGGCATTTGCCTGCAAAGCCAAAGGACCTTGGTTCGATTCCCCAGAACACACATAAGCCAGATGCACAAGCGGCATATGCATCTGGAGTTCATTTACAGATCTGAAGGCTTTGGCGCACCCATTCTCTCTCTCTCTCTCTCTCTCTACCTGCCTATTTCTGTATCTCTCTCTCTCTCAAATTAATAAATAAAAATAAAATATTAAAAAGAAGAAGAAGAAAAGTTTAATTCAGTTTACAGCTGGAGGATATAGTCCCTCACAGAAGGGAAGGCATGCTGACAGGAGGACGAGGCCACTGGTCACATTGTGACCAGAGTGACAAGTGCTGGCACCCAGCTCATGCTCTTTCTTCAGTCCGTGAGATGGTGCTGCCCATGGTGAAGGTGGATCTTCCCATCTCAATTAGCCTCACCCACAATGTGCCTCACAAACACACCCAGAGATTTGTCCTCGATGATTCCAAATCCTACCAAGTTGACAAGAGATGGACCAGAGGCACAGATCATCTTTCCAAGGTGGCCAACTGGCTTTCCCTCCAAATACCTAAGCTCATGGACTTAAACACACTTATCTGTTGCCATGTGTTGTAGACAGCTTCACGATCCAAACCAGACAGAGTGGATGGGAGGAAGGGGTTCATTTCAAACTTACAGATGCAAGGGGAAGTTATATCAGAGCTGCTTCCATACATCCGAGCAGACAGAGAAACCACCAGCCAGTAAACACCTGTCCCCCGCAAAAAAAAAAAAAAAAAAAAAAACCAGCAAAAAATAAAACAAGCAGCAGGAACCCCGCCAGAACTGGGCTAGAAATCAGATCCACCCCAAACACATCGTAGAACAGGGCTCCAGGATCCACCCCCAATGACACCTCCAGCCAGGCAGCTGGAGACCCAAGTTACAGCCTTTAATAAAACACCTGAGGGCTGGAGAGATGGTTTAGTGGTTAAGGTGCTTGCCTGCAAAGCCTAAGAACTCATGATCGAGGGGCTGGAGAGATGGCTTAGCACTTAAGGTGTTTGTCTGCAAAGGCAAAGGATCCCGGTTTGAGTCCCCAGGACCCACGTAAGCCAGATGCACAAGGGGGCGCATGCATCTGGAGTTCATTTGCGGTGGCTAGAGGGCCTGGTGCACCCATTCTCTCTCTCTCCCTCTTCCTCTCTCAAATAAATAAATAAATAAAATATATTTTTAAAAAAGAAAGAAAACCAGCTCGGCATATTCAATTTCATAGAAAACTAAAAAAAGAGCTATTGGTTAAGACTTTGTTGAAGAATAAGTGGGCTTGATAGCACAAGCCTTTAATCCCAGCGCTCGTGAGGCAGAGGAGGAGGATCGTATGATTTCAAGGCCACTCTGAGACTATGCAGTGAATTCCCGGTCAGCCTGGGCTTAAAAAAAGAAGAAAGAACTCATGTTTGAATCTCCAGGTCCCACCTAGCTAGACACACAGTGATGCAAGCATGAAATGTCGCACATGCGCACAAGGGGGTGCATGCATCTGGAGTTCATTTCCAGTGGCTAAGGTCCTGGTGCGCCATTCTTTCTCTATCTTTCAAAAATAAATTTAAAAAAATAACAAGACCTTAGTTGCTAGGCGTGGTGGCACAGTCGGGAGGCACAGGTAGGATTGCCAAGAGTGAGACCCTACCTTGGACAAAAAAAAAAAAAAAAGAAAAAAGAAAAGAAAAAAGAAAAAGAAAAAACCACCTGAGTCTATGGGGGACATACATTCAAACTACCACACCATCTTTGGCATTCCTTCAAGTTCTAATATGCCATAGCTGTTATTATTTACTGTATAGTTTTTTATTGATTTAAGAGACATAGAAACAGGTAGATTAGAAAGAGAATGGGCATGCCAGGGCCTCTAGCCATTGTGAATGGACTCCAGATGCATGCGCCACCTTGTACATCTGGCTTGTACATGGGTCCTGGGGAATTGAACCTGGGTCCTTCGGCTTAATGGGCAAGAGCACTAACTACCAAGCAATCTCTCCAGCTCCCTACTGTATAGTATTTTTCACTTCCTAGTAGTATTTCTCCTGTTACCCATTAATAATTTGAAAGTATGGTTTCCTTTTACATTTTCAAGAATGTGGGATTTGGAGGTGGGGAGATGGTTCAGCAGTTAGAAGCACTTATTTACAAAGCCACTCGCCTGGGTTTGTGTATTAGTTAGGGTTCTCTAGAGGAACAGAACCGCTAGAATGAATTATATTAAAAAGGGAATTTATTGATTAGCTTATTGTAGTCCAATAGCAGTTGCAGGCCGGAGAATCAAGGAACCCAGGAGCTGCTCAGTCCAGGTGGCCAGATGCCTCAGCAGTCCCGATCCGGCCCTGAAAGCCTGGAGGCTTCCTGAGGATCCTCTGGGTTTCGACCCACGCGGGTCTTTCTTCAGATGGCGCTGGTCTTCAATCCGCGCTGGAAGGCAGCGAGCAGCTCCGGCAGCCAAGTGGAAGGAAGGAAGGAAGGGAGGGAGGGAGGAAGGAAGGAAGGGCTCTTTTTACCCAGAGCTTCCTTATATAAAATCCCCCTCTGAGAGGGGCCACCCGCTCTGGGGAAGGGCTCACTCTGGGGGAAGGATTCCTCCTTCAGTGAATCCTTCCTGGAAGCAATCTCAGAGACCCACTGGAAAGGGATTTCTGTGATTACTAAACAGATCAAGTTGACAACACCTAAACTATCATAAATTGATTCCCTGGTACCCACATAAAACCTGATGCACAAGGTGGCACATAAATCTGGAGTTTGATTGCAGGGGCAAGGGGCCCTGGCACATCCATACTTTCTCCCTCGTACTCAAATAAATAAATAAAAATATTTGAAAAAGAATGTAGGAGGCTGGAGAGACGATTTAGTGGTTAAAGGCTTGTAAAGCCCAATGGCCTGGGTTCCATTCCCCAGTACCCATGTAAAGCCAGATACGCAAAGTGGCACATGTGTCTGGAGTTTGTTTGCAGTTGCAGGAGGCCCTGGTACACCTATACTCTATCTGCCTCTTTCTCTCTGTCTTTCTCTTTCAAATAAATAAATTAAATATATTTTAAAAATATTTTATTTTTTTCTCAATTTTTATTAACATCTTCCATGATTATAAAAAATATCCCATGGTAATTTCCTCTCTCCCTCCACTTTCCCCTTTGAAATTCCATTCTCCATCATATCCCCTCCCCATCTCAATCAGTCTCTCTTTTATTTTGATGTCATCATCTTTTCCTCCTATTATGATGGGCTTGTGTAGGTAGTGTCAGGCACTGTGAGGTCATGGATATCCAGGCCATTTTATGTCTGGAGGGAGCACGTTGTAATGAGTGCAACCCTTCCTTTGGCTCTTACATTTTTTCCGCCACCTCTTCCGCATTAGACGCTGAGCCTTGGAAGGTGTGATAGAGATATTGCAGTGCTGATCACTCCTGTCACTTCTTTCCATCACCATGATACCTTCTGAGTCGTCCCAAGGTCACTGCCATCTGAAAAGAGAAGATTCTCTACCCAAAGTGAGAGTAGTATGAATATAAGGGTATGAACATTAAGAGAAGTGCTTACTGGGCAGTTTGATAAAAAATATTTTGTTTTTATTTATTTACTTATTATTTTATTTTTTGGTATTTTGAGGTAGGGTCTCACTCTAGCCCAGGCTGACCTGGAATTCACTATGTAGTCTCAGGGCAGCCTTGAACTCATGGTGATCCTCCCACTTCTGCCTCCTGAGTGCTGGGATTAAAGGCATGAGTCACCATGCCCAGCTTTTTATTTATTTATTTGAGAGAGACAGAGAGAGAGAGAGAGAGAGAGAGAGAGAGAGAGAGAGAATGAGAATGGGTGTGCCAGGGCCTCCAGCCACTGCAAACTAACTCAGACACATGCGCCACCTTATGTATCTGGCTTACATGGGACCTGGGGAATCCAACCAAGGTCCTTTGGCTTTGCAGGCAAGTGCCTTAACCACTAAGCCATCTCTCCAGCCCTAATTTTTTTTTTTTTAATCCCAGCACTTGGGAGGCAGAGGTAGGAGGATCGCCAAGAGTTTGAGGCCACGCTGAGACTACGTAGTGAATTCCAGGTCAGCCTGAGCCAGAATGAGACCCTACCTGGAAAAACAAATACAAACAAAAAGAAAAAAAGAAAAGAAAAGAAAATGGAGGCTGGAGGGATGGCTTAGCTGTTAAGGCATTTGCCTGCAAAGCCAAAAGACCCAGGTTCTATTCCCCAGGACCTACGTTAGCCAGATGCAGAAGGGGGCGCAAGCGTCTGGAGTTTGTTTGCAGTGGCTGGAAGCCCTGGCATGCCCATTCTCTCTCTCTCTCTCTCTCTTCCTCTGTCAAATAAATAAAAAAATGGGGCTGGAGAGATTGCTTAGTGGTTAAAGCACTTGCCTGTGAAGCCTAAAGACCCAGGTTTGATTCCCCAATACCCACATAAGCCAGATGGACAAGGTGGCACATGCATTTGGAATTTGTTTGCAATGACCCTGGTGCACCCATTCTCTGTCTATCTGCCTCTTTCTCTCTCAAATAAATAAATATTTAAAAAGAAAAAGAAGTGAAGCTGGGCATGGTGGCGCGTTTCTTTAATCCCAGCACTCGGGGCAGAGGTAGGAAGACCACTGTGAGTTTGAGGCCAGCCTGGGACTACAGAGTGAGTTCCAGGTCAGCCTGGGTTAAAGTGAAACTCTACCTCAAAAATAAATAAATAAATAAATAAAAATAAAAAAGAGGCCAGGCATGGTGGCGCACACCTTTAATCCCAGCACTGGGGAGGCAGAGGTAGGAGGATCACCATGACTTTGAGGCCACCCTGAGACTACATAGTGAATTCCAGGTCAGCCTGAACTAGAGTGGGACCCTACCTTGAAAAACCAAAATAGATAAATAAATAAAAATTGGCTAGAGAAATGGCTGAGCAGTTCAGGCTGTTGCCTGTGGAATCCTAAGGACTCAATGCTTCTTTGCAGTGGCCAGAGGCCCTGGTGTCCCCATTCTCTCTCTCTCACTCTCTCTCTGTCTCAAATAAATAAAAATAAATAAACAAAAAGAATGTGGACTTATTTATGTTTTACTGACTTCGGATTTGATTATGCGTCAGAGACTGTGGCTTGACAGTGATGTTTTGAATCTTTTTCCTTTAGCAATTGTTTTTGAGCTTCTGAGCCTCCTGCCTGCACCTCCCGAGTGTTGAGATACAGGCAGCATGTTTGGCTCATGTGTTGTTGGGGACCAAATCCAGGGCTCCGTGCATGCTAGGTAGGCGAGAACTCTCCCGATTGAACTCCTTTGGTCTGATTTCTTATCTCATTTCCCAACTACCTCAGAGCTGGTCCGCGATATTTTGAAGTTTTCTGCTTTTTTTTTTTTTCCGAGGTAGGGTTTCACTCTAGCTCAGACTGACCTGGAATTCACGATGGAGTCTCAGGGTGGCCTCGAACTCTCAGTGATCCTCCTACCTCTGCCTCCCGAGTGCTGGGATTAAAGGCGTGCGCCACCACGCCTGGCTGAGGTAGGGTCTCTTTCTAACCCAGGCTGACCTGGAATTCACTATGTAGTCTCTGGCTAGCCTCAAACTCACAATGATCCTCCTACCTCTGCCTCCCTTGTGCGCCACCACGCCTGGCTTTCTGCAGTATTTTGATGTTCATGGGCAAAGGTCAACAAATATTTTCTGCAAAAGACCACAAAGCAAACTACCATGAACTTTCTCAGTCATAGTCTCTCTCTGTCTGTCAGTGTGCTTGTGTGCATTCATTTGTGTGGTGTGTGCATGGATGTGCACACATGTGTGGGGCCCTGTGTGTACGCACATGCAGAGGCCAGGGGAAGACATTGGTTCTATTGCTTATTAGGTAGAGTCTCACTCTAGCCCAGGCTGACCTGGAACTGACTGTGTATTCTCAGGATGGCCTCGAACTCACGGCGATCCTCCTACCTCTGCCTCCGGAGTGCTGGGATTAAAAGCGTGCACCGCCACGCCCGGCCCAGCTTTTTTTGTTGTTTATTTATTTATTTGAGAGCGACAGAGAAACAGAGAGAGAGAAAATGGGTGTGCCGGGGCCTCCAGCCACTGCAAACGAACTCCAGACGCGTGCATCTTGTGCATCTGGCTAACGTGGGTCCTGGGGAATCAGGGTCCTTAGGCTTCACAGGCAAGCGCCCAACTGCTAAGCCTTCCATGGCCAGCTTTTTAAGTGAATGCTGGGAGTTGAACTTGGGTCCTCATGCTTGCATAGCAACCATTCTTACCCATTAAGCTATCTCCCCAGTCTACATCTACAGTCTCTCTTGGCCTCACCGATTGTTATTTTGTTGGGCAACTTCTCGTTGCTGGGACAAAAATCAGTTTCAGAGCCGGGCGTGGTGGCGCACGCCTTTGATCCCGGCACTTGGGAGGCAGAGGTAGGAGGCTCACCGCGAGTTCGAGGTCACTACGAGACTACATTGTGATTCCAGGTTGGCCTGGGCTAAAGCGAGACTCTATCTCAAAACAAAACAAAACAAAATAAAACAAAACCAGTTCCAGGAAGGAAGAAATGGATTTCTTACTGCAATTTCCAGTCCCAGCCCTTCATGTCAGAAAAGCGTGGTGGCAGGAGTTTGAGGCCGCTGGTCGTGTTCCATCTACAGTGAGGAATCAGTGAGTGCTGCTGCTCATCTAGCCCTCTCTCTCTCTCTCTCTCTCTCTCTCGATCTCTTTTGATTTTTCCCAGGCAGGGTCTCACTGCAGCCCGCGCTGACTGGCTCTCACTCGGTAGTCCCAGGCTGGCCTCAGACTCACAGCGACCCTCCAAGCTCTGCCTCCTGAGGGCTATGAAGGCGGGCACCACCACGCCCGGCTTCCCTCTTGAATTTCTATCTGTCCCACATTTCCCTCTGTTTCTTTCGTCTTTGATGACACGATCAGCAAAAATTTCTCGTCCTGCCCCACGTGAACACTCGCGCTTAGGCGAGGCACTGTGATCAGTGTTGGGCAAGAGATAGGAGAGTGACATGTCACCTCCGGCTGGAAGCTGGGAGGGGTGGGGACGGGTTCTTCACTTGTCCTTTTCTCTTTTGCAACAGCTTACAACAGACATTCCACATTCGAAAGCCTCCATCCTTGGAGAACTCCAAACCACGGAGCAGACTCCCACTGCCTGCTTCATTACACAGCAAGAGTGAGGGATAAATTTTGTTTTGTATTATGCCAATGAGACATTAAAAGTAAGCATCCTCGCCGGGCGTGGTGGCACACACCTTTAATCCCAACACTTGGGAGGCAGAGGTAGGAGGATCGCCATGAGTTCAAGGCCACCCTGGGACTACAGAGTGAATTCCAGGTCAGCCTGGGCTAAAGTGAGACCCTACCTCGAGAAAAAAAAAAAAAAAGTAAGCATTCTCCAGCATAGAATATCCTTTTGTAGCTGGGTGTGGTGGCGCATGCCTTTATTCCCAGCACTCAGGAAGCAGAGGTAGGAGAGTTGTCGTGAGCTGGAGGCCAGCCTGGGACTACAGAGTAACTTCCAGGTCAGCCAGAGCTAAAGTGAGACCCTATCTCAAAAAGCAAAAGCAAAAGTGACCTGGAGAGATAGCTCAGCAGTTGAGACGCTTGCCTGCAATGCCTAAAGACCCAGGTTTGATTCCCCAGTACCCATGTAAAGCCAGATGCACAAAGTGGTGCATGAATGTGACGCTCAGTTGCAGTGGTTAGGGGCCATGGTCAGTACCCATTCTCTCTCTCCCTGCAAATAAATAAAATACATATTAAAAAACAATTAAGAGCCTGGTGTGGTGGCACTTGGGAAGCAGAGGTAGGAGGATCGCCGTGAGTTCAAGGCCACCCTGAGTCTACATAATGAATTCCAGGTCACTGGGGATTGGAGTGAAACCTTACCTCAAAAAACAAGCAAGCAAGCAAACAAACAAAAAAAACTAAAAATAGAAAAAGCAAATAAAGTAGCCTCTTGTGACGGACACATTTGCTGGAAAATTTTTTACGTAGAGAGAGAGGGAGGGAGATGGTGGGCATGCCAGGGCCTCCAGCTACTGCAATTGAACTCGACACATGCACCACCTTGTGCATCTGGTTTACACGTGTCCTGGGGAATCGAACCTGGGTCCTTTGGCTTTGCCAGCAAGTACATTAACTGCTAAGCCATCTCTCCAGCCCATGGCTTGAAAACTTTAATGTGATGACATTTTTAAAAGTTTCCCTTACTTTCCTCTTGGTTCTGAGAGTATTTGGTTTATTTATTTGCAGTTACTGGGGGGCAGGGATGGGGACGGGAGGAAGTGGGGTAAGATTTCCATTACCGCTTGTGAGTACAGCACAGAATCAAAACATGTTTTAAGGAGCCGGGCGTGGTGGCACATGCCTTTAATCACGGCACTCAGGAGGAAGAGGTAGGAGGATCGCTGTGAGTTCTAGGCCACCCTGAGACTACATAGTGAATTCCAGGTCAGCCTGGGCTACAGTGAAACCCTACCTCATAAACACATAATTATGTATCTCCCCGTGGTTCATGTCAGGTTCTATAGTGACATAATTTTATTTCTTTAAATAAGCTACAAATTTCCTGATTTGCTTATTAATTCATAAATTCTATTCTTACCAATAAATTCTCATTATTTTAGTGGAAATTCATGTTTTGTAGGCTCTTTAATAGGAATCCATTTCAAACTGGTTTTTTTGTTTGTTTGTTTTTATTTTCATGAGGTAGGGTCTCACTCTAGCCCAGGCTGATCTGGAATTCACTCTGTAACATCTGGCTGCCCTCTAACCCACAGTGATCCTCCTACCTCTACTTCCAACGTGCAGGGATAAAAGGTGTGCACCACTACACCTGACTCTCTTCTATTTTGATGCCTTCATGTTTTTAAAAACATTTTATGTGTATTTATTTATTTATTGGGTTTTCAATGTAGGGTCTCACTGTAGCCCTGGAAATTCACTATGTAGTCTCAGGGTGGCCTTGAACTCATGACGATCCTCCTACCTCTGCCTGCCGAGTGCTGGGATTAAAGCTGTGGGCCACCACGCCCGGCCCTTATGTTTCAATTTTGCAAATAGATAGACTGAGATAAAAAAGACAAAATAGTACAAAGAATTCTATATGTCCTTCACTCAGATACCCCCCTGTTAATATTTTACCACACTGGCGATCATTCTTGCTTTCTCTGTCTCTGTCTCTCTGTGTAT
This sequence comes from Dipus sagitta, assembly GCA_036346955.1. Lineage (NCBI taxonomy): Eukaryota > Metazoa > Chordata > Mammalia > Rodentia > Dipodidae > Dipus > Dipus sagitta. The sequence continues at coordinate 18,142,904 of CM070789.1, forward strand.
GATGTGTATACCCCACGTGGAGGAGAAGGAAGACAGCCTGGAGAATAGTGGCCCAAGCTTCTACCTGCCCTAGGAGTCTGTGGGCCTAGCAGAAGCCCCTGTCCCAGTCCGTGACCCACCTCAGGGAGGTACCCATGGCCCACGTCAGGGAGGTATCCCACAGGGCTAAACACTGGGACTGGGCCCAGCCTCATTACAGATCCAGCCATCTCTTAGGGCACTCTGAGGTCTGTATTTTCCAACAAATTTCTATTAGCTAGGTGTTTCTTTTATTTGAATTTATTTGAGAAAGAGAAAGAGACAGAGGGAGAGAGAGAGGTACACCCGGGCTTCCAGCTACTGCAAACAAACTCCAGATGCATGTGCCACCTTCTGCATCTTGGCTTACTTGGATCCTGGGGAATCGAACCTGGGTTCTTTGGCTTTGCAGGCAAATGCCTTAACCACTAAGCCATCTCTCCAGCCCTTTATTTTCTTTCTTCTTTCTTTCTTCTCCCCTCCCCCTAAGGTAGGGTCTTACTTTAGCTCAGGCTAACCTGGAATTCACTGTGTAGTCTCAGGGTGGCCTTGAACTCATGTTGATGCCATCATTTCCCCCCCCTCCTATTATGCAGGTCTTGTGTTGGCAGCATCAGCCACTGTGAGGTTATGACTATCAAGGCCACGTTGTGTTTGGAAGACAGTATTGCAAAGCACTCCTCTCCTTGTGTTGGATTCTACATTCTGTCACACCTTCCACAATAGTCCCTGCGCTGTGCAGGATGTGCTAGAGATGTCTCACTTAGTTAAGAACATTCCACTGTCATTTCTTCTCAGCACCTTGGCCATTTTTGAGTCACTCCAGTGGTCACTGCCATCTGAAAAGAGAAGTTTGTCTAGCCAAAAATGAGAGTAGCGTTAATATATGGACATAAACATAAGCGCTTAGGGGGTAGATTGGTGGTCATAATGTCTTCATTTAGGTAGACAGTAGCAGTTCCCTCCTAGGGCTTATGACCGCCTTCAGCAATAGTAGTTTTTAAATTTTTATTTATTTATTTGAGGGTGCGAGAAAGAGAGAGTGAATTAGAGAGAGAGAGAGAGAGAGCATGGGTGCTCCAGGGCCTCTTGTCATTGCAGTGAACTCTAGGTGCATGTGCCACTTCGTGCATCTGGCATCATGTGGGTACAAAGGAATTGAACCCTGGCCTGGCAGGCTTTACAGGCAAGCACCATTAATCACAGAGCCATCTCCCCAGCCCATGATTGATTGAGTTTTGAGGCAAGGGTCTCACTTTAGCCCAGGCTAACTTGGAAATCACTCTGTAGTCCAAGGCTAGCCCGAAACTCACAGCCTCCTCAGTGCTGGGATAATAGGTGAACCACCACACCTGGTTCACCTCCATGTTCCTTAGCTGCTAAATTAGTAGCTAAATCATATTGGGCAGTTTGTAGCCCTAGTATCAACCCATCTAGGGCACTTAGACACACATACATACACACACCCACCCACACACACACACACCCCACACACACATACACCCTATCTTCTGTAGGTTAAGTATACTCAATTCCCTCAAAATAGACAAGGGAAGAACTGCTCAAATCTACCAATGTCGGTATTCAATTCAAAAGTAAAGGTGGGGGCTAGAGAGATGGCTCAGTGTGTTAAAGGCGCTTGCAATGCCTGATGATCCGGGTTCAGTTGCCCAGTACCCATGTGAAGCCAGGTGCACAACATGGTGCATGCATCTGGAGGTTGTTTTTAGCAGCAGGAGGCCCTGGTGTGCCCATCATCTCTTTCTCTTCGTGTCTGTCTCTCTCTGTCTTAAATAAATAAAAACAATTTTTAAAACGTAGAGGTAGCTGGGCGTGGTGGTGCACACCTTTAGTCCCAGCACTTGGGAGGCAGAGGTAAGAGGATTGCTGTGAGTTCAAAGCCACCCTGAGACTACCAAGTGAATTCCAGGTTAGTCTGGACTAGAGGAAGACCCTATCTCGAGAAACCGAAATAAAAAGTAGAGGTGACTGACTAGAACTCAATCAATTGAGATTTTCAGTCAGGAAGCACTGGGACAATTTGCACCAGAAAACAGTAATGTGTCAGTTGATATCTCCACGTTCTCATCAAGAGAAAGAATTAAACAATGTCAGCAGGAGAGGTTATTGCCCAGAACTCTTTGCTATTCATTGGGACAAATGCAGAAGAAATGATGGGAACAGGGCTGGAGAGATGGCTTAGCGGTTAAGGCACTTGCCCGGCAAAGCCTAAGGACTCAGGTTTGATTCCCCAGGACCCATGTAAGTCAGATGCACAAGGTGCCACATGCATCTGGAGTTCATTTGCAGTGGCTGGAAGCCCTGGCATGCCCATTCTCTCTCTCCATCTGCCTCTTTCTATCTCATAAATAAATAATAAATAAATGAATAAAATGTTAAAAAAGAAATGAGCCGGGCGTGGTGGTGCACGGCTTTAATCCCAGCACTCGGGAGGTGGAGGTGGAGGTAGGATTGCTGTGAGTTTGAGGCCACCCTGAGACTCCATAGTGAATTCCAGGTCAGCCTGGGCTTGAGTGAGACCCTACTTTGAAAAATTGAAAAAAAAAAAAAAGATTGTGACAGAAAAATCCCTGTCTGATAAAGAGCAGTGACTGCAGGCTGCAGACAAGAGTCAAGGTGAGCGGGGAAAGCGATATGAAAGGGATCATTGGCTGAGCTGAGAGACCTCCAATGGAGATGCCTGGTGGTTTCAAAGAACACAGTCACACTGCAGTGGGGGGTGTCACCCGAAATGGAACACATCCTCTGTGCCCGTGAGCACAGAGGACACAGCCTCTCTCCTGGGCTTTTCTTGCCCCAAACGTATAACCCAAATGTAATGAGGAAAGCAAACATCAGACCTGCCCGATCTGAGAGACAACCTAGAAGAGAATTGCCAGGGTTTATCAAACGTATCAAGCTTGGGCTGGAGAGATGGCTTAACAGTTAAGGTTCTTGCCTGCATAGTCTAAGGACCCAGGTTTGATTCCCCAGTACCCATGTAAGCCAGATGCACAAGGTATCAAACACTGTCTGGAGTTCTTTTGCAGTGGGTAGAGGCCCTGGCACACCTATTCTCTTTCTCTCTCTATCTACCTCTATGTCTTTCTCTCTCTCAAATAAATAAATAAAATATTAAAAAAAAAAAACAGAACGAAAAAAGTATCAAGCTCATGAAAGGCCAACAGAGGAACTGTCACAGGCCAGAGGAGATAAGGACACACGAGAGGTCCTTCACCAGGAGGGGACATTGGCACAACCTCTATCACCAAGGACCTGCAGATCAGCCACTACTGTGGTTTCAGACCTTATTTCCTGGTTGGATTCTGTGCTAAAGCTATGTGATATCATTTGGGGAACTGAGGGATGTAAACGCTTTTGTAATCTTTTTTTAAATATTAAAATAATTATTTTAGCCGGGCGTGGTGGCGCACGCCTTTAATCCCAGCACTCAGGAGGCAGAGGTAGGAGGAATCTCAGTGAGTTCGAGGCCACCTGAGACCCATAGATCCAGGCAGCCCCTGAGACTACTCGAAAAACCAAAAAAAAATAAAATAAAATAATTACTTTATTTTTTTATTTAACAGAGATTGAGGGAGAAAGAGAAGAGAGAGAGAGTATTGGCCGCGCGCAAGGCCTCAGCACTGCAATCGAACCTACTAGGACACATGAACCCCCTGGTGGCTTTGGCTTTACGTGGGTCCTGGGGGAACTGAATCCGTGGGTCCTTTGGCTTTTCAGGCAATGCCTCTTAAACGCTAAACATCCCTCAAACAATGCTGTAGTAATGTTTTCTTTTTTTTTTTTTTTTTTTGGTTTTTCGAGTAGGGTCTCTCTCTAGCCCTGGCTGTACACTGGAATTCACTATGTAGTCTCAGGGTGGCCTCGAACTCACGGGATCCTCCTACCTTGCATCCCGAAAAAAAAAAAAAAAAAAAAAAAAAAAAGACCCGGGCTGCAGAGATAGTGTAGATGTTAAGGCATTTGCCCCATGAAGCCTAAGGACCCAGGTTTGATTCCCCAGGACCATGTAAGTCAGTTGCACAAGGTGGCCACATGCATCTGGAGTTCATTTGCAGTGGCTGGAAGCCCTGGCATGCCCATTCTCTCTCTCTCTCTGTCGTTCTCAAAAAAATAAACAAAAAAAATTTTTAATTGATGGATGGGTTGGGGAAATGGCTTAGCGTTTAAGGCATTTGCCTGTGAACTCTAAGGACCTTGGTTCAATTCCCCAGGACTCACAGGACCCACGTAAGCTAGGTGCACAAGGGGGTGCATGCGCCTGGAGTTTGTTTGCAGTGGCTAGAGGCCCTGGTATGCCTTTCTCTCTATCTGCCTCTCTCTCTCTGTCTGCCTCTCTCTCTCTGTCTGCCTCTCTCTCTCTGTCTGCCTCTCTCTCTCTGTCGTTCTCAAAAAAATAAACAAAAAAAATTTTTAATTGATGGATGGGTTGGGGAAATGGCTTAGCGTTTAAGGCATTTGCCTGTGAACTCTAAGGACCTTGGTTCAATTCCCCAGGACTCACAGGACCCACGTAAGCTAGGTGCACAAGGGGGTGCATGCGCCTGGAGTTTGTTTGCAGCTGGCTAGAGGCCTTGTCAGGTATGCCCATTCTCTCTCTCTCTCTGTCTGCCTCTCTCTCTCTGTCGTTCTCAAAAAAATAAACAAAAAAAATTTTTAATTGATGGATGGGTTGGGGAAATGGCTTAGCGTTTAAGGCATTTGCCTGTGAACTCTAAGGACCTTGGTTCAATTCCCCAGGACTCACAGGACCCACGTAAGCTAGGTGCACAAGGGGGTGCATGCGCCTGGAGTTTGTTTGCAGCTGGCTAGAGGCCTTGTCAGGTATGCCCATTCTCTCTCTCTCTCTCTCTCTGTCTGCCTCTCTCTCTCTGTCTGCCTCTCTCTCTCTGTCGTTCTCAAAAAAATAAACAAAAAAAATTTTTAATTGATGGATGGGTTGGGGAAATGGCTTAGCGTTTAAGGCATTTGCCTGTGAACTCTAAGGACCTTGGTTCAATTCCCCAGGACTCACAGGACCCACGTAAGCTAGGTGCACAAGGGGGTGCATGCGCCTGGAGTTTGTTTGCAGTGGCTAGAGGCCCTGGTATGCCCATTCTCTCTCTCAAATAAATAAATAAATAATTGATTGTGCCAGGTGTGGCGGCACATCCCTTTCATCCTAGCACTTGGGAGGCAAAGGTAGGAGTATTGCTCTGAGTTCAAGGCCACCGTAAGACTACATAGTGAATTCCAGGTCAGTCTGGGCTAGAGACCCTACCTCAGAAGGTTAGCCTGGAGCTATAGAGTGAGTTTCAGGTCCGCCTGGGCTAGAGTGACATCCTGCCTAAGAATGAATGAATTAAATAAATAAGTAATAGCATATTTGGTGCTGGAGATGTAGCTCAGTTGGTAGAGTGCTTGTCTAGCGTGCACAAGGCCCTTGCTTCACCGCACTGCAAAAATGGAGTATGATTGTGCATGGCCGTCCTCAGCATGTACGAGGTGCAGTCAGGAGGGTTAGAAATAGAAGGTCATCCTTGTCTACCCCGGGAGTTTGAGGGCAGCCTGGAGTAGAGACCTTGTCTCAATAAAATAAATAAGAGGGGCTGGAGAGATGACTTAGCAGTTAAGGCGTCTGCCTGCAAAACCGAAAGATCCCGGTTCGATTCTCTAGGACCCAAGTAAGCTAGATGCACAAGGTGGCACATGCATCTGGAGTTCGTTTGCAGTGGTTGGAGGCCCTGGCATGCCCATTCTCTTCCTCTCTCTCTCTCTGCCTCTTTCTGTCATAACTAAATTAATTAATTAAAAAATAAATAAGATAAGGGCTAGAGCGACGGCTTAATGGTTAAGGCGCTTGCATGTGAAGGCTAATGACCCAGGTTTGATTCCCCAGAACCCATGTAAGCCAGATGCACATGGTGGCACATGCATCTGGAGTTCGTTTGCAGTGGCTAGAGGTCCTGACACACCCATTCTCTCTCTCCCTGTCGCTCTCTCTCATAAGTAAATAAAACAAAACAAAATAAATAAGGTAATAAAATAAAATAACATATGCATATTTTAAACATGACATTCTGTGTTAAAACATCTTAATGTTTTTAAGTAATGTGAGAGAATTAAATTATGGATTTTTGTTTATTTTCAGCTTGGAACTGTAGGCTATAATGACACATATTTCACAAACTAGACCTGTGATTTCTAACTTGACCTTTCCTTCCTTCCCCTTCCTCTCCTCCTTTCTCTTCCCCTTCCTTTTTTCCTATTCATTCCTTTTGAGACAAGGTCTCATATATCTCAGAACGACTTTGAACTTCTGATCCTCCTGTTGCATCTCGGGACTGCTAGGATTATACCTGGTTTTAGTGGTGCTAGGGATGAAACCCAAGGCTTCATATATTCGTGTATTTTATTTTTATTATTATTTTCTTTTTGAGAGAAAGAGAGAGAGAGAGAGAGAGAGAATGTGCACGCCAGGGTCTTTCAGAAGCTGTGAATGAACTCCAGAAGCATGAGCCTCCTTGTGCACATGTGTGATGTTGCACACTTGTGTCACTGTGTGTCTGGCTACGTGGGACCTGGAGATTCAAACATGCATTCTTAGGCTTCACAGGCAAGTGTCTTAACCATTAAGCCATCTCTCCAACCCTATCCATGTATTTTAAGCAAGCACCTTTAATAACTGCTGAGGCATCTCCCTAGTCCCTCATATGTATTTCATCTTCTTTTTATGTGTTTTTTCGAGGTAGGGTCTCGCTCTAGTCCAGGCTGACCTGGAATTCATTATGTAGTCTTAGGGTGGCCTCAAACTCACTGCGATTCTCCTTACCTCTGCCTCCCGAGTGCTGGAATTAAAGACAATCGTCACCATGCCTGGCCCTCATTTGTATTTCAGATAACATTCTCCTGAGCTGCATCCCTACCTCTAATTTGAATTTCTCTCTCTTTCTTTCTTTCTTTCTTTCCTTCTTCCTTCCCTCCCTCCGTTCTTTCCTCCATCCCTCCCTCCCTCCTCTTTCTTCCTTCCTTCATTCTTTCCTCCCTCCCTCCCCCTTCCTTCCTTCCTTCCTTCCTTCCTTCCTTCCTTCCTTCCTTCCTTCCTTCCTTCCTTCCTTCCTTCCTTCTTTCTTTCTTTCTTTCTTTCTTTCTTTCTTTCTTTCTTTCTTTCTTTCTTTCTTTCTTTCTTTCCAGATAGGGTCTCACTCAAGCCCAGGCTGACCTGAAACTCACTCTGCAGTCCCAGGCTGGCCTTGAACTCACAGTGACCCTCTTACCTCTGCCTCCCGAGTGCTGACACTAAAGTTGTATGCCACCACGTCTGGCAAATTTGAGTTTCTTTAAGGTGGTCAAGGACTCCAGAGCAAACAGAAGGTAACTGGAGTGCAGAATTTCAGACTTTACATTTTATTTTTCTTCAGTGCTCGCCTTTGTTGACCCTCACGACCAGATCAGCAACTCTCTCTAGTACTTACTGTCCACACCTTTGCGAAACATTGACTTCTAAGAAACTGCAACCCTCCTTCTTTTTGCACTATTTCATCAGTTTATTTAACACCTAACTAATTTGGGTAATTAAAATAACAAGTACAACTGGTAGAAACTAGTCTAGGAATGAACAGGGCTGCTTGATCTATCTAGAGCATGTTGGAGGGGTGGAGGTGCCCTGAGCATGCTATGCCACAGCCTGCCAGGATTCCTGCCTGGTACTGGGCACACCCATTAACTGGTGAATATGCTCTTATACTTATGACTACACTACAGTGTGTAAGGACACTCCTATATGTGTGAATGCACCTTTATACTTGTGAGCATACTCCTCTACATGTGAGGATACCCCTTGTGGTGGTTTGATTCAGGTGTTCCCCCCACCCCCAAACACGTATTCTGAATGCTAAGTTCCCAGCTGACGGAGATTTGGGAATTCATGCTTCCTGGAGGGAGTGTACTGCTGGGATCAGGCTTATGGGTGTTATAGCCAGTTTTCCCATGCCAGTGTTTGGCACACTCTCCTGTTGCTGTTGTCCACTTATGTTGGCCAGAGGGTGATGTCCACCCTCTGCTCATGCCATTGTTTTCCCCTGCCATTGTGGAGCTTCCCATTGAGTCTGTAAGCCAAAGTGAACCTCTTTTGTTCCCCACAAGCTGCTCTTGTGATTTCTGCCAGCACTGTGAACCTGACTGCAACACCCCTATACTTATGAGTACTTCCTTATACTTGTAAGTACACCCCTATATGTGTGGGTGCATCCCTATACTTGTGAGTGCACCATTGTACTTGCAAGTATATTTCAAGAGGGAGAGAGAATCTTACACCAATCTAGAGGGTACTTAAGAGGAGAGTTTGTTTTGTTTTTGTTGTTGTTGTTGTTTTGTTTTTCAAGGCAGGGTCTCACTCTAGCCCAGGCTGACCTAGAATTCACTATGTAGTCTCAGGGTGGCCTCGAACTCATGGTGATCTTCCTACCTCCGCCTCCTGTGTGCTGGATTTAAGGCATGTGCCACCATGCCTGGCTTAAGAGGAGTTATTTTTTAAATTTATTTTAATTTATTTGTTTGTCAGAGAGAGAAAGAGAGAGAGTGAGAGAGGATGAATGGGCACGCCAGGGCCTCCAGCCACTGCAAGCGAACTCCAGACACATGCGCCCCTTTGTGTATCTGGCTAACGTGGGTCCTGGGGAATTGAACCGAGGTCCTTTGGCTTTGCAGGCAAATGCCTTAACCACTAAGCCATCTCTCCAGCTCCTTAAGAGAAGTTTTGAAGGAAATACCCAACAAGAAGCAACTTAAGGGAGGAAGGGCTTCTTCTGGCTCACAGTACAGGTTGCAGTCCATCATGGCAAGGGAGGCGTGCTGGCAGGAGCAGGAAATAGCTGGTCACATGACGTCTGCAGTCAGGACACAGACAGTGGTAAATGCTACTGCTCAGCTTGCTATCGCTTTTTAAAAAAAATATTTATTTATTTGCTTATTTATTTGAGAGTGAGAGAAAGAGGCAGATAGATAGATAGAGCGAGAGAGACAGAATGGGCATGCCAAGGACTCCAGCCACTGCAAACAAATTCCAGACTCATGCGCCACCTTGTGCATCTGGATTATGCGGGTCCTGGGGAATTGAACTTGCGTCCTCAGGCTTCGCAGGCAAATGCCTTAACTGCTAAGCCATCTCTCCAGTCCTTGCTTTTTCTTGTTTATTCAGTCTAGGACCTTAGCCCACGGACTTGTGCCTCCCACAGTCAGGTGGGTCTTTCCACCTCAATTAACCTAATCTAGAAACTTCCTCTCAGACATGCCCAGAAGTTTGTCTTGTAGGTGATTCTAGAACCTGTCAAATTAGCAGTTGGTACTATCGTCACACCACCAGAGCGTTAGATGTGTTCCGAAATGCAAGGCAGGGTTTCTGTGGCCGCTGTGGCTACCTCTTACCATAGGAGTCTGTGAAACAGGACAAGCCCGCCCTCTAGCACAGCGTTTAAGAGGGAAATGCCGGCCAGGCTCTAGCCTTCATTCTTTCCCAAGCCAGTGGAATCTCACTTGGCTGGCCTGCATAATTTGATAAGCATGGATTAGGTTTAGTGGAAGAAAGAGAACGTAGTCTCTGCTCACACATGCAAAGACGGAGCAGAGGGCTGGAGAGATGGCTTAGCGGTTAAGGCGCTTGCCTGTGATGCCTAAGGACTCAGGTTCAATTCTCCAGGTCCTACGTAAACCAGATGCATATGGTGGCGCATGTGTCTGGAGTTTGTTTGCAGTGGCTAGAGGCCCTGGCGAGCTCATTCTCTCTCTCTCTCTCTCTCTCTCTCTCACTCTCTGTATCTAATAAATAAAAATAAATTAAAAATACTAAAGAGAAAAAGAAAAAGAAAAGAGGAGCGGGGCATGGTGGCGCACGCCTTTAATCCCAGCACTTGGGAGGGGGATCACCATGAGTTTGAGGCCACCCTGAGACTACATAGTGAATTCCAGGTCAGCCTGGACCAGAGTGAGACCCTACCTCAAAAAACAAAAACAAAACAAAACAAAGAAAGAAGAAAGAAAAGAGGGAACACAGATGCAGGAAGCACAAAAATGACCTTCAGGGCTGGAGAGATGGCTTAGCAGTTAAGCGCTAGCCTATGAAGACTAGGGACCCCTGTTCGAGGCTCGATTCCCCAGGACCCACGTTAGCCAGATGCACAAGGGGGCGCATGCATCTGGAGTTCGTTTGCAGTGGCTGGAGGCCCTGGCACGCCCATTCTCTCTCCCTCTCTCTCTCTCTATCTGCCTCTTTCTCTCTCTGTCGCTTCAAATAAAAAAAAAATGACCTTCAAAAAAATGACCTTCAGCCATAGACGTACTTCCAGTTTTCAGATGTTCCTATGCTCAGATTCCTTGAAAATTAACACAGGCTGTCTTGCCTAGCCAGCCAACACTTTGTCCCTCCTGAGGGACAAAGTGCTTCAGCAGAGACCAGTGAAGGCTCCATTCATCTTGCCACCTGCCGCTGGCCTGGTTTCCTTGACTTCCAGTGTCCCCTTGACTGCCAGCGCTCCCCCCACGCAGCCGAAGAGCGCCAGTCAGGTCTGCTTTCAGAGCCCCCCTTACCGACCTCGGCTTCGCTGCTCCTTCCAAGAATGTTGCTACCTGTGAGACCACACGGATGGCATGACCTTTTGTTGTAGAATTCATTGTGAAAAAACAAAATGAGAACAGCCTCGCTGTATTTATTCATATTCTCATGATAAGAATCATTGAGCTGGCAGATATGTTCAGAGTCAATGAATTAACAGACATGCATGACTGACGAGGAAGGGAAAGTGAAAGGAAAAGAGGTCAAAACGGGGAATGTTCTAGAAACCAAATGGGAAGCTCTCAGCTTTGAAATCTTATTTATTACCAACTGTACCTGGTAAAGAGAATTTGGTTCTTTCAAAATTTTTTGCTGGGCTAGAGAGATGGCTTAGTGGTTAAGGCACTTGCCTGCAAAACTTACGGACCCAAGGGCCCACATAAGCCAGATACACAAGGTGGCGCATGCTGCTGGAGTTCGTTTTCAGTGGCTAAAGTCCCTGGCACATCCTCTCCCTCTCTCTCTCTCTCTCTATCTCTATCTCTCTATCTGCCTCTTTCTCTCTCAACCTCTTTCTCAAATAAATAATATAAATAAAATAATAAAAAAATTGCCGAGTGTGGTGGTGCATGCCTTTAATCCCAGCACTCGGGAGGCAGAGATAGGAGGATTGCAGTGAGTTCGAGGCCAGCCTAAGACTACATAGTAAATTCCAGGTCAGCCTGGGCTAGAGTGAGACCCTACCTCGAAAAACCAAAACCAAAAAAGAAAGAGTTATGGTGGCACACAGTACCAGAGATGCAGCCCATGGTCATTTGCCCTGTTAGCTGTGGTGAGGCAGGACTTCAGCATAGGGAGCACATGGAGAAAGAAGGTGGGTTCGGGCTAGAGAGATGGCTTAGCAGTTAAGGCATTTGCCTGTAAAGCCAAAGGATCCCGGTTCGATTCTCCAGGACCCACATAAGCCAGATGCACAAGAGGGTGCATGGGTCTGGAGTTCATTTGCAGTGGCTGGAGGCCCTGGCGTGCCCATTCTCTCTCTCTCTCTGCCTCTTTCTCTCTCTCAAATAAATAAATAAAATATATTTTAAAAAAAGAAAGTGGGGTTGGGAAGCTCAGTGGGTAAAGTGCTTGCTCTGCAAGTATGAGGACGTGAATTTGGGTCCCCAGCACTCATATAAAAATATGCCAGATGGGCTGGAGGAATGGCTTAGCAGTTGCCTATGATGCCTAAGGACCCAGGTTTGTTTCCCCAGGACCCACATAAGCCAGATGCACAAGGTGACACATGTATCTGGAGTTCTTTTGCAGTGGCTGGAGGCCCTGGTGCACCCATTGTCTCCCTGTCTCTCTCCATCTGCCTCTTTCTCTCTGTGTGTGTCTCAAATAAATGAATGATTACATAAAATGTTAAAAATATATTATTTTTAAAATGCTGGACACAGTAGTTCATCTGTAATCCCAGTGCTGGGAAGCAGGTAGCAGGGGATGCCCAGGGTTCACTGGCTAGCCAGTCTAGCTAAATGGGTGAGCTCTAAGTTCAGGCATGAGACCCTATCTTAACAAATAAGGTGGAGGGCTAGACAAATGGTTTAGCAGGTTAAGGTGCTTGCTGGCGAAGCCTAAGGACTCAGGTTCGGTTCCCCAGGACCCACATAAACCAGATGCACAAGGTGGTCCATGTGTCTGGAGTTTATGTGTAGGATTAGAGGTTCTGGCCTGCCCATTCTCTCTTTCTCCCTCTATCTGCTTCTTTCTCTCTCTCTCTCAAATAAAAATAAATAAAATAAAGCTGGTCATGGTGGTACATGCTTTTAATCCCAGCACTTGGGAGGCAGAGGTAGGAGGATCGCTGTGAGTTCATGAGTTCAAGGCCACCCTGAGACTACATAGTGAAATCCAGGTGAGCTAGAGTGAGACCCTACCTTGAACCCCCCCAAATAATAAATAAATAAATAAAATATTTTTTATTTATTTTTATTTGAGACAGAAAGAGAGAGAGAGAGAGAGAGAGAGAGAGAGAGAGAGAGAGAATGGGGATGCCAGGGCCTCTAGCCACTGCATACAAACTCCAGATGCATGCACCACCATGTGCATCTGGCTTACATGGGACCCGGAGAATCAAACCTGGGTTCTTAGGCTTCACAGGCAAGTGCCTTAACCATTAATCCATCTCTCCAGCCCCAAAACTATATATTTAAAAAGAAAAAAGGTGGACAGCAATAGAGAAAGACATTCAAGCCAGGCATGGTGGTGCATGCCATTAATCCTAACATTTGAGAGGCTGGGGTAGGAGGATCGCTGTGAGTTCTAGGACAGCTTGAGACTAATTCCAGGTCAGCCTGGGGTATTGCAAGTCCCTACTTGGAAAAACAACACACACACACACACACACACACACACACCACATGCACATGTTAAAAATAACATTTAAGCCAGTGTGGTGCCGCAGGCCGTTAATCCCAGCACTCAGGAGGCAGAGGTAGGAGGATCGCTATGAGTTTGAGGCCACCCTGAGACTACCGAGGGATTCCCAGGTCAGCCTGAGCTAGGGTGCGATTCTACCTAAAAAAAAAAAAAAAAAAAAAAAAAAAGCAACTGTTTGCTTTGCAGTGGCCCAGAAGCAAAGAGAAAGAGGAAGGAGCTAAGGTCCCAATTTCCCCTTCCAGTACACACCCCCCCCATTACCTCGCTTCCTCCCACTAAACCTCACTTCCTAACTGCACCACTGTTTAGTCATAGCAGCACAGGCTGGGGACCCAGCTTTTAGCCCAGGAGCCTTTGGGGACATTTAAAATCCCAGCGGTAACACCCGCGTTCACTTTACATCTTCCTGTGGTTTTTAGCTCTGTTCCAAACCACTTCGACTTCGTTTCATTGTCAGACTGTTCCTTAGGCTTGATCATTGGTTCTCACATCTCCTAAAATCGAATAGCTACCAGACACCCTTGGCACATTCAAAACAAATCACCCGCTGGGCGTGGTGGCGCACGCCTTCAATCCCAGCACTCGGGAGGCAGAAGTAGGAGGATCACCATGAGTTCGAGGCCACCCTGAGACTACATAGTGAATTCCAGGTCAGCCTGGGCTAGAGTGAGACCCTACCTTGAAAAACAAAACAAAAACAAAAACAAACAAAAAAAAACCCGACAACAACAACAAAACCTCATCCTGTCTTTTCCAGTTGAGTATTTGCTAGGACTTTTTAAGAGAGAGAATGGGCACACCAGGGCTTCTTGCTAATACAAATTCTAGATACATGCACCACCTTGTGCATCTGGCTTTTCTTGGGTACTAGGGAATTGAACCTGTACCAGTAGGCTTTGAAAGAAGCGCCTTTAATGCTGAGTCATCTCCCCAGCAACCCTGTTTTTATTTTATTTGAGAAAGACAGGGAGAGAGAGAAAGAGAGAGAGAGAGAGAGAGAGAGAGAGAGAGAGAGAGAGAGAGAGAATGGGCACCCTGGAGCCTTCAGCCACTCAAATGAACTCCAGCGCATCTGGCTTATGTGAGTCCTGGGGAATCAAACCTGGGTCCTTTGCAGGCAAATGCATTAGTCACTGAGCCATATCTCCAGTTCCCCTCCCCAATTTATTTATTTTATTTTTTTGTTTTTGAGGCAGGGTCTCACTCTAGCCAGGCTGACCTGGAACTCACGCTATAGCCCAGAATGGCTTCAAACTCATGGCAATCTTCCTACCTCAGTCTCCCTGGTGCTGGGATTAAGATGTGCACCACTACACCTAGTCTACAATTTTTAAAAAAGATTTATTTATATTTATTTATTTATTAGAGACAGAGGAAGAGAGAGAGATGGAGAGAGAGAATGGACATGCCAGGACCTCTAGCCACTGCAGGCGAACTCCAGACACATGCGCCACCTTGTGCATCTGGCTTACATGGGACATAGAGAATTGAAACTGGGTCCTTAGGCTTCACAAACATGAACCTCTAAGCCATCTCTCCAGCCCTCAAATTTTTATATATATATATGAAATACCAGAGCAACTCAGCTACCTTTCCTCTTCAGCTTAGAATTAATTTTTTTTAAAGATAGGATTGTATGTAGCCCAGGCTGGCCTCAAACTTTGTATGTAATGAAGCACAATTGATTCTCTTGCTTCCAACCCTCTCCCTGGCCCCCTCCCCATGCGGGGATTGCAGATGTGCACCATCATGCCTTCTTTTCTTTTCATTTCTTTGTTTATTTATTTTTTCCCAATATTTTTTATTAACAACTTCCAGGATTATAAAAAATATCCCATAGTAATACCCCCCCCACTTTCCCCTTTGAAACTCCATTCTCCATCATATCCCCTGCCCCTCTCAATCAGTCTCTGTTATTTTGATGTCATCATCTTTTCCTCCTATTATGATGGTCTTGTGTAGGTAGTGTCAGGCACTGTGAGGTCATGGATATCCAGGTCATTTTGTGTCTGGGGGGAGCACGTTGTAAGGAGTCCTATCCTTCCTTTGTCTCTTATATTCTTTCTGCCACCTCTTCTGCAATAGACCCTGAGCCTAGGAAAGTATGATAGAGATATTGCAGTATTGAGCACTCATGTCACTTCTTTCTCCAGCACCATGATGCCTTCTGAGTCATCCCAAGGTCACTGCCATCTGAAAAGAGAAGATTCTTTACCAAAAGTGAGAGTAGCATTAATATAAGGGTATGAACATTAAGAGAAGTGCTTACTGGGCAGTTTGATAAGCATAGTATATACATTTAGCCAGACAGCAGCAGATGTTACACCCCCAGGCCTCATGACTACCCCTGTTTTAAGTTTTCAGTATCAGGGATGTATTCCCTCCCATGGAGTGAGCCTCCTGTCCAATCAGAGTGCAGTTGGTTTCCACTATGACAGATGTGCCACTATTGCACCCATTGGCTCATTTGGCCTAGCTGGCCAAATATAAGGCTTGCAGTGTCCACTGTTGAGTATCTTCACTGGTGATTTCTCTTTCTCCCATTGAACTGCATGCAGAATGGCTTCTTCCAGCTTTCTGTCAGCTGGTCTACATGGAAGAGGTTCTCAGCTCAGTTCCAGCAGGATTTCTCAGTGGTCTTGCAGCCCAGGTATGTGGAGTCTTCAGCACTAGGGTCTTACCATCTCTTCCTGGTGGGAAACCAAGGACCTCAGCAATGCCTATAATGTCTTTGTTTATTTTTTATTTTATTATTGACAACTTCCGTAATTATAGACAATAAACCATGATAACTCTATCCCCCTCACTTTCCCCTTCACAACTCCACTCTCTATCAGTCTCTCTGTTATTTTGATGTCATCATCTCTTCCTCCTGTTACGATGGTCTTGTGTAGGTAGTGACAGGCGCTGCGAGGTCGTGGATACACCGTGCCTCATTTTATGTAGCACTGGAGATCAAACTCAGGGCTTCAGGCATGCTAAGCATGCGGTCTGCCAGCCCCAGCCCTAGAATTAAAATGTTTACAACTACAAGAGACCTAGAGATCTTAGTGTCTTCCTCAGTGTCTCAAACTTTAATGGTTTCCAGTAAACGAATAAAAAGTTTGCTAAAACACCAAAGGAAGGGTCTCTCCTCTAGTTTCTCACTTGAGTTCGAGGCCACCCTGAGACTACAGAGTGAATCCCAGGTCAGCCTGGGCTACAGTGAGACCCTACCTCAAAACGAAAAACAATAAAAGAGTTGAAGTGCTTGTCTTAAAGAGGCCTGGCACAGAGCCAAGACAAGCATGCCATCTTCTGACTTTCACGTGCCATCTATACACTTGTCCTATTGTTTCTTTTAAAGTTTACCAACGCCCTGCGCAGCTCCCTCTGTCTTCTCTTGGCACTGGCCAGAATCTCAAATGTCATTCGGCCACTTCCGCCTCTCGGTCTGAGCAGCAGCTACACACCACGGCTGCGCAGTACCCAGGTCCAGCCCGAGTCAGTCTGCTCACGTTTTTCTTTGAGGAAAATGTTTTCTGAGGTCTGCACACAACTTTTTTTGGTTTGGTAGAGATAAAAATAAAATTTCTCTTTTACTGACCTAAGTTCTCCTCTTGGGACCCTGGAAAGTAAACTGACAAGTAACAGGATCACAAGAGAAAATAAATTGTGGGCTGGAGAGACTGCTTAGTGGTGAAAGCGCTTGCCTGCGGAGCCTAAGGTCCCAGGCTCGATTCCCCAGGAGCCCCCTTAAAGCCAGATGCACAAGGTGGCGCGTGTGTCTGGAGTTCATTTATAGTGGCTACAGGTCCCAGTATGCCCATTCTTTCTCTTTCTGCCTGCCCCTCTCTCTCTTCCTCTTTATTAATTTTTTTGTTTTGCTTTTTGAAGCAGGGTCTCACTCTAGCTCAGGCTGACCTGGAATTCACTATGTAGTCTCAGATGGCCTCAAATTTACCATGATCCTCCTACCTCTGCCTCCTGAGTGCTAGGATTAAAGGCGTGTGCCATCATGCCCGGCTCAAAAGAGGCAGAACTACTTTTTTTTTTTTTGGTTTTTCGAGGTAGGGTCTCACTCTAGCCCAGGCTGACCTGGGATTCACTATGGAGTCTCAGGATGGCCTCGAACTCACAGGCAATCCTCCTACCTCTGCCTCCCGAGTGCTGGGATTAAAGGCGTGCACCACCACTCCCAGCTTCAGAACGACATTTTTAAAAAAATATTTTTATTTATTTCAGAGAGACAGACAGAGAAGGTGGAGGGTGAGAGGGAGAATGGGTATGCCAGGGCTTTTAGCTGCTGCAAACAAACTCCAGATGCATGCGCCACCTTGTGCATCTGGCTTATATGGGTCCTGGGGAATCGAACCTGAGTCCTTTGACTTTGCAGGCAAGTACCTTAACCACTAAGCAATCTCTCCAGCTCCCCAAGTATTTTTTGAACTATTAAAATATTTTATTTAGTAATTTATTTATTTGAGAGAGAGAGAAAATAAAAGGCAGATACCCTGTAAACAAACTCCAGATGCATGCGCCTCCTTGTGCATCTGGTTAATGTGGGTCCTAGGGAATTAAACTGGTGTCCTTAGGCTTCACAGGCAAATGCCTTAATCACTAAGTCATTTCCCCAGCCCCTAAATATTCTTTTTAAAAGAAAAGAAATTGTAATTATGAACCTGTGAGGTTTCACAGAGAAAACACACTCAAGGAGGTGGCTGTATGAGTGAGGTTTCTACATTGTTTTGGTTCTTTTCCCTTTCCTGTTCCTCCTTCCTTTTTTAAAAATTATTTTATTTTATTTATTTGCCAGCAGAGACAGAGAGAACGAAAGAGAGAGAGGAGGCAGACAGAGAGAGAATGGGCACACCAGGGCCTCCAGGCTAATGCAAAGGAACTCCAGGCGTATGCACCCCCTTGTGCAACTGTCTTACATGGGTACTGGGGAATTGAACCTGGGTCCTTTGGCTTCACAGGCAAGTACCTTAACCACTAAGCTATCTCTCCAGCCCCCTCCTTCCTTTTTGTGAGACAAGATCTCATGTAGTTCAGGCTGTCTTTCGAATTCGTGGTCCTCCTGCCTCTGAAGTACTAGGATTGTAGGTATGACCACATCCAGCTCTTCATCCATGTCTGTGGCTATAACAAAATAGCCAAGGCTTTATAAAGTAATGCAGTTTACCTGGCTCACAGTCCTAGAGGCTGGGCAGCCTAAGCAGCGTGGGTCTCCTGGCCGCATTACAACATGGCAGAGAAGCCGAAGGGTACGAGACTCACTTTTGTGAAAGATTATTAACCTATGCTTAAGGGTGGGGCCCTCGTGGCCTAATTACTTCCCACCAGGCCCCACCTCTGAAACGTTTCATCACTTCAACATCACTACCCTAGGGACCAAGCTTCTAGAATATCAAGCTTTGTGGGAAAACCCATGCCCAAACCGTCGTATATTCCATCTTAGGGTAAGCAAAGGTAGAGGCGGCCAGAGCCTTTGGATGGGGGAGGTAAGTCGTGGGAAAGGGAAGAGAGGAGGTGAATGGTAATTGATGCAGATAAGAGCAGCTCAGATGACAAGGGTTCTGTTAAGGAGGACTGAGACACATTTACCAGTAGACGTTTTCTTTATAACTGTAGTTTCCTCTTTATAAAAGGGGAAATGCATACCCCACTTCAAAACACTTAGGGGAACACAACTTTTCCTGTGTCTTCTAGTTCTTAATCTTAGCTCAAAATAATCTACACAACAAACAGGCGTGTTTTGCGATACATTCTGGAACCTCATCAGCCCTCCTCCAAACCTTTTCTTCCTTTCCCAGCACTCAGAAGGTGGAGGCGAGTACATGAGGAGTTCTAAACTTATCCTAGGCTACATAGTTGAACGCCAGACTGGGCTACATGAGTCCCTGTCTTAAAACACCCAAAGAGAGCTGGAGAGGTGGCTTAGTGGTTAAGGCACTTGCCTGCAAAGCCAAAGGACCCACGTTCGATTACCCAGGACCCACGCTAGCCAGATGCACGAGGTAGTGCACGCGTCTCCTGTTCGTTTGCAGTAGCTGGAGGCTCTGGCGTGCCCATTCTTTTTCTCTCTCTATTTGCCTCTCTCTCTCACTCAAGTAAATAAAAATGAAAAAAAAATTTTAAAAATCGCCAGGCGTGGTGGCCCATGACTTTAATTCCAGCATTTGGGAGGCATAGGTAGGAGCATCACCACCCTGAGACGACATAGTGAATTCCAGGTCAGCCTGAGCTAGAGTGAGAGCCAACTTTGCAAAAACCAAAAAACCAAAAAGAAAGAAAGAAAGAAAGAAAGAAAGGGAGGGAGACAGAAAGAAAGAAAGAAAGAAAGAAAGAAAGAAAGAAAGAAAGAAAGAAAGAAAGGAAGGAAGGAAGGAAGGGAGACAGAAAGAAAGAAAGAAAGAAAGAAAGAAAGAAAGAAAGAAAGGAAGGAAGGAAGAAAGAAAGGAAGGAAGGAAGGAAGAAAGGGAGAAAGAAAGAAAGAAAGAAAGAAAGGAAGGAAGGAAGAAAGGGAGACAGAAAGAAAGAAAGAAAGAAAGGAAGGAAGGAAGGAAGGAAGAAAGGGAGACAGAAAGAAAGAAAGAAAGAAAGAAAGAAAGAAAGAAAGAAAGAAAGAAGGAGCTGGGAAAGTAGCTCAGTGGCAGAGCACTTGCCTAGCATGTGTAAGAAAGAAAGAAAGAAAGGAAGGAAGGAAGGAAGGAAGAAAGGGAGACAGAAAGAAAGAAAGAAAGAAAGAAAGGAAGAAAGAAAGGAAGAAAGAAAGGGAAGGAAGGAAGAAAGGGAGACAGAAAGAAAGAAAGAAAGAAAGAAAGGGAAGGAAGGAAGAAGGAAAGAAAAACACCAAAGAACCCAATACCACCACCAACAAAGGAGCGTGGTTGGTATCAGAAGAGAAGAGAGACCCTGCAGTTTAAGTATTGCATGATGAGATCTACCAAGGGGAGGAAACAAAGGCTGAGCAAGGGTGAGTGCGGACACAAGGCCTCTTCTTACTGAAGCAGGCTCTCAGACCTTGGGACCGATCAGTCCACCCAGACAGCTTGTGTCCCACTTCAGCAGATGGCTTCACAAGTGGGCCAAGGATGCCACCCTATGACCGGTTGTTGTGTGGTGCCAGCAAAGCAGGCACTTAATTAGGGACATTTCTACGGAAACAAAAGAAGACCAAAGGATGGTGGTTAGAACAAAGTATAAACCATCTTAGAGTCTGGAGGGCAATGAATCAGGTGATGTCTGGACGTGGGAAACAAAGCACCCTCAGATGGTCGGCTGAGGCCAGGGAGTGGCAAGGCCGCACGTTTCCTGGTCGGTAGCTTGAGTGTCTCTGGTGAGGTGGACACGCCGTCCCTGGTGTCACCGTCATGGGTATTTCTCAGAGTCGAGAACACAAGTATCAGATTTCATCCTGGAGTTTTCTTTTTCTTTCTTTCATTGTTTTTTTT
Source organism: Dipus sagitta (assembly GCA_036346955.1). Classification (NCBI taxonomy): domain Eukaryota; kingdom Metazoa; phylum Chordata; class Mammalia; order Rodentia; family Dipodidae; genus Dipus; species Dipus sagitta. The sequence goes on from CM070789.1 coordinate 18,163,334, forward strand.
TTTTTTTTTTTTTTCTTTTCTTTTAAATAGTACCATCCAGATCTGGGCAACGGGGTTCTAGTTCTCAGAGGTGCAAAATCAGGAGGGTGAAAGGAAAACTGGAAATGTTAGTTACTTAAAAAAAAGGGTGGGCTGGAGAGATGGCTTAGTGGTTAAGCACTTGCCTGTGAAGCCTAAGGACCCTGGTTTGATGCTCAATTCCCCAGGACCGATGTTAGCCAGATGCACAGGAGGATCGCCGTGAGTTCGAGGCCACCCTGAGACTACATAGTGAGTTCCAGGTCAGCCTGGGCTTGAGTGAGACCCTACCTTGAAAAACCAAAAAAAAAAAAAAAGGGGGGGGCGCTGGAGAGATGGCTTAGTGGTTAAGCACTTGCCTGTGAAACCTAAGGACCCTGGTTCAATGCTCGATTCCCAGGACCCATGTTAGCCAGATGCACAAGGGGCGCACGCGTCTGGAGTTCCTTTGCAGTGGCTGGAGGCCCTGGTGCACCCATTCTCTCTCTCTCTATCTGCCTCTTTCTCTCTATGCCTGTCGCTCTCAAATAAATAAATAAAAATAAACAAAAAATATAAAAAAGAAAGAATAAAAGCATAAAAATTGGCAGGACTCGGTCTACAAAGACAGATCTAGAATCTGAAAATCTATTAAGGTTGTATCATACTTTCTTGTTGACATATAAATGCCAGTTTGACCAAAATAGCCAAAGAGAGACTTTTATTTTATTTTATTTTTATTCATGTACTGGTGAGGAGAGAGAGAGAGATTGGGTATGCCAGGGCCTCCAGCCACTGCAAACGAACTCCAGACACATGTGCCACTATGTGTATCTGGCGTACGTACTTATGTAGGACCTGGAGAATCAAACCTAGGTCCTTTGACTTCGAAGCCAAAGTTAGGCAAGTGCCTTAACCACTAAAGCCATCTCTCCAGCCTGAGAGACTATTTTTGTTTGCAAAATAAGTCTAGTCTCATTAAGCTTGATCTGATAATTAACACATAAATACAGTAAGATAATGACTGACTCTTTCTCTCTCTCCCTCTCTCCCTCTCTCTCTCTCTATACACACACACGCACACACACACACACATATAATTTATTTATTTGAGAGAGAGAGTGAGAGTATGGGCACACCCGGGCCTCTTGCTACTGCAAAAGCAAATGCCTTTAACTGCTGAGCCATCTCCCCAGCCGCATGTATACGTGTGTGCATGTATGTGTGTGTATGTATGTATGTATGTATGTATGTATGCATGTATGTATGGAGACTGGGTCTTCCTCTGTCGCCCTGGCTGGCCTGGGACTTGTATCATGGCAGCCCTCCTGCCTCAGCCATTCACGTGCTTGGGTTACAGATATTAGTCACCAATTTAAGCTCTCTTTACGTTGGCCATGTTGGAACTTTCAGTGAATAATTTCAGATTGAACTTTTAAAATCTTTTTCAGAGCTAAGAAGTCAGATCCAAAGACACACTGTCAGATGGTAACCAGCAATGCCTGCAGATTGGGGTGAATTCTTCTGTTTTCTTTTTTTTTTCGAGGTAGGGTCTCACTCTAGCTCAGGCTGACCTGGAACATACTCTATAGTCTCAGGGTGGCATCGAACTCATGGCAATCCTCCTACCTCTGCCTCCCAAGTGCTGGGATTAAAGGTGTGACCCATCACACTCAGCTCTGAAAATAGTGTTTTTTAGCATCTCAGTTTAGAAATATTCCTGGGTCTATGACTAAGTGACCTTCTTATTTCCTATTTATGTGTAAGGTGTGGCGTTTTATGAGCCAGAAACTAGATCGGTATTCCAAGGGGCTTTGTAAGAGATGGTTCCAGAAAATCAATCTTGATTTCCTAAAACTGTCTGGTTTTATTATGCACATCATTCTCAAACGTGGCATCCCGGGCAAAGGCTAGTTGATGTAACAAGGTTTCCAATTGTGTCCTGTTACAGGGAGAACAGATTCTTACTCATCTTATGCAAATAAGAATTGCCAGGAAAGGCCGGAGTGATGGCTTAGCGGTTAAGACTCTTGCCTGCAAAACCAAAGGCCCCGTTTCACTTGGCTGGCTGAGCACTCCCCCAGCCTCGGGGTTGTTTATGAGCCGGGGTCTCGCTCGGTAGCCTGGGCTGACTTCGAACTCCTTCACGACCCTCCTGCTTCAGCCTCACCAGTGCTGGTATTACACGCATTCGCCCCACTCCAGACAAGCGTCCCTCTGAGGTTACAATTCCTCCGTGTCATTTAGCATATCACATCAAATAAATCCATTAGTTTAGCACTTTCTTTGTTAAAGGTGACAAAACAAATCCTGTCAGATTTTCTAGATGCCCTCTGGGGAATCTCAAAGTTAGTTCAAGGTACTGAAGCAGAAAGAAAGAAGGAGAGAGAGAGAGGAAAAAAAGGAAAGAAAGTCTTTCTCTGAAAAGCATGATGGAGCTGGAGAGATGGCTCAGGGGTTAAGGCATTTGCCCATGAAGGCCTAACAACCTGAGTTCAGTGTCTCAGTATCCACATAAAGCCAGATGCACAGTGGGTCTGGAGTTTGTTTGCACTGGCTGGAGGCCCTGGACGCTCCCCTTCTCTCTCTATCTCTGCTGGGCACAGGCCTTTAATCCCAGCACTCAGGAGGCTGACGATCACTGTGAGTTTGAGGACAGCCTGAGAATACATAGTGAATTCCAGGCCAGCCTGGGCTAGAGGCAGGACCCTACCTCAAAAACCCAAACAATAAAATAAGATAAATAAAAAAATAAATAAAAGGCATGATGGTTCATACCTGTAATCTCAGTACTAAGAAGGCTGAGGCAGGAAGATTATCTTGAGTTTAAGACTACCTGGGCCTATAGAGTGAGTCCCTGTCTTAAAACAAAACCAAACCAAACAAACAAAAAACAAAACAAAAAAATAAATAATAGGCAGGGCATTGTGGTGCACGCCTTTAATCCCAGCACTCAGGAGGCAGAGGTAGGAGGATCACCGTGAGTTTGAGGCAACCCTGAGACTATATGGTGAATTCCAGGTCAGCCTGGGCTAGAGTGAGATCCTGCCCCCCCAAAAAACAACAGGGCTGGAGAAATGGCTTAGTGGTTAAGGCGCTTGCCTATGAAGCCTAAGGACCCAGGTTCAATTCCCCAGTACCCACATAAGGCAGATAGATGTACAAGGTGGCACATGCATATGGAGTTCTTTTGCAGTGGCCAGAGACCCTGGCACACCCATTCTCTCTTTTTCTTTTTCTTTATCTCTCTCAAATAAATGAATAAATAAATAAAATATTTTAAAAACAATGAACAACTGAATAGTTTCAAAAATATTTTTTGACTCAGGCGTGGTGACGCACGCCTACAATCCCAGCACTCAGGAAGCAAAGGTAGGAGGATGGCTGTGAGTTCAAGGCCACCCTGAGACTACATAGTGAATTCCAGATCAGCCTAAGATAGAGTGGGACCCTACCTCAAAACAGCAAAAAAAAAAAAAAAAAAAAAAAAAAAAATTACATATACATGCATATATAGAGAGAATATTTATTTAATTTACTTGTTTGGGAAGAAAATATTTTTGAATATTTATTTACTTTAATTTACTTATTTGAGAGAAAGAGGATGATAGAAAGAAAATGGGCACACCAGGACCTCCAGACATTGCAAATGAAGTGCAGATGCATGTCCACCTTGTGCACCTGGCTTATGTGGGTACTGGGGAATTGAACCTCACTACTTAGGCTTTACAGGCAAGTACCTTAACTGCTAAGCCACCTCTCCAGACCCTCAATAACATATATATATATATATATATATATATATATATTTTTTTTTATATTTTTTTTTTTTTGAGAGAGAGAGAGAAAGAGGCAGAGAGACAGAGAACGAGAGAGAAAGAATGGGTGCACCAGGGCCTCAGTTGCTGCAAATGAACTCCAGATGCATGTGCCACCTTGTGCATCTGGTTTACATGGGTCCTGAGGACCAGTATGATTCCAAGTCATGTCCCCAGTAAGCGTACAGGAGAAGGTCCCTTAATCCAAAGATCCAGAGTTTTCTAAAGATAGCCTAAGAAAGCAATGACCCATGGTTTAATGTGACCGTGTAAGCTGGCAATCCCAGTACTTGGGAGGGGGAGGCAGGAGGATCAGGAATCATCCTCAGCAAAGTAGTGACTTTGAGGGCAGCTTGAGCTACATGAGACTGTAATAGGAATTTTGGGGGTTCCTTACCAATACACCAAAACTCCAGTGCACCGATAAATTTAGAATACCCTGATTCTTGTCTTATGAATTATTATTATTTTTTTTTTGGTTTTTCGAAGTAGGGTCTCACTCTAGCTCAGGCTGACCTGGATTTACTCTGTAGTCTCAGGGTGGCCTCGAACTCACTGTGATCCTCCTACCTCTGCCTCCTGAGTGCTGGGATTAAAGGCGTGTGCCACCACACCCGGCTAAATTTTTTTTAAAATTTTTATTTATTTGTTCGAAAGAGAGAAGGAAGAAAAGAGAGAGAGAGAAAGAATGGGTAGTGCCAGGGCATCCAGTCGCTGCAGATGAACTCTAGCCACATGCACCACTTTGTGCATCTGGCTTACATGGGTCCTGGGGGAATTGAACCTGGGTCCTTTGGCTTTGTAGGCAAGCACCTTAACCACTAAGCAATCTTTCTAGCCCATTAGACCGGAGGGTAAGGTTTAGAGAGACTTTATTAGATTAAGAGAAGGAAGTGTAGAGAGCTCCTGCCATGTGGGGCAGGAGGGGTTAGAGAGCTCATATGGGAATAAGGATGAGCTGGACAAGAGAGCTCGCCCTCCCCTGGTAAATGTATTTATAACTTGATGGTGGTGGGCCCTACCTTCCAGTGACCCAGAGACAGCTGATTGGTCTGGGCTAGAGACTAGGCATGATGCCAAGTTCTGGGGGTTGAACGTGACCAACCACAATGTTAGGATTAGATTTAAATTTTAGGAAAGGGGACCTCCGTCCCGGGGCCTCGGTTGTTGTGGATAAACGGATCTAGGCAACTCCTTTAGTCAAGAGATAAGGAGGAGCCAACTTCTGTGATCTCTAGCAAAACCCAAGGACATTCCTACTTTTTACTTTCAGGGGCCCCTGTCACCCTAACTGCCTGACAAAGCTACCTGGCTCCCTCTCAAGACCTTGCCTAGAAAAAACAAATAAATCAATGAATAAAAAAGATCTGATCTTCATGATCTCAGGAGCAAGAACACATCAGTCCCTCACAGAAGTGAGGCGACTTCAGTCAATCTGGGTTATCAGGTAGGTGACATTGGGATGGGACTTTTTCCAGCACAAACAAGGTAAGAATATGAGAGGCCACAAAGAAGGCCCTTTCGTGGGCTGGAATTCTTTATTCTCACACTCCACTGCAAGCTGGCTCAGTTCAAGAAAGAAAATGCTGCCTGAGCACTTTGTAGCTTGCTGCTAGCCACCTGATGCATGGTAAACCCAGGCCTCTCAGCTAGCAGAAACTAGGCTGGCTACAAGAGACTATAATGGTCACAGTGCCAAATTTTATAGCACCATAGATAAAGAGAAAAATACCATCCAAGTTTTTCTTTTTTTCTTCTTCAAAGTAGGGTCTCACTCTAGCCCAGGCTGACCTGGAACTCACTATGTAGACTCAGGGTGGCCTTGAATTCATGACACTCCTACCTCTGCCTCCCAAGTGCCGGGATTAAAAGCATGAGCCACCATGCATGGCTCCATCCAAATTTTTTGTTGTTGTTGTTGTTGTTTTGTTTTGTATTTTCAAGGTAGGGTTTCACGCTAGCCCAGGCTGACCTGGAACTCACTATGTAATCTCAGGGTGTCCTCAAACTCAAGGTGATCCTCGTACCTCTGCCTCCTGAATGCTGGGATTAAAGGCATATGCCAGTATGCCCGGCCTAAACTTTTTTTTTTTATTGACAACTTCCATAAATAAAGACAATATGCTATGATTCATCTAAGATTTTTTTTTTTTTTCAATTGGTGACCCACAGAAAACCAGTCTAAACAAATGTAGGTCTGGTATTAGGTGTAACTCAACAGTCTATGAGGCTGGCTTGAACGGTAGGCTTATAAGACTATATCTATATTTTACTCCATAATTTTATTTTGCTTATTATATGTATGTATAGTAAAGCAAAGAGAAACAACAGAAATCAATGACCTTCTGGGAGGCCAAAGATCAATAGCCAATGACTACTCACCATACATTTATAAGTCACAATTAGAGAAATAAGGCTTAGACATTTCTCTCCTTATAATGCAAATTTTTTTTCTTAATTTTTATTAACATTTTCCGTGATTATAAAAAATATCCTATGGTGCTACCCCCCCTCCCCCAACTTTCCCCTTTGAAACTCCATTCTCCATCATATCCCCTTCCCATATCAATCAGTCTCTCTTTCATTTTGATGTCATGATGTTTTCCTCCTCTTATGATGGTCTTGTGTAGGTAGTGTCAGGCACTATGAGGTCATGGATATCCAGGCCATTTTATGTCTGGAGGGAGCACGTTGTAAGGAGTCCTACCCTTCCTTTGGCTCTTACATTCTTTCCGCCACCTCTTCTGCAATGGACCCTGAGCCTTGGAAGGTGTGATCGAGATGTTACTCAGTACTCCAGTCACTTCTTTCCAGCACTATGATACCTTCTGAGTCATCCCAAGGTCACTGTCATCTGAAAAGAGAAGATTCTCTACCCAAAGTGAGAGTAACATTAATATAAGGGTATAAATATTAAGAAAAGTGCTTACTGGGCAGTTTGATAAGCATAGTATATACATTTTTCCAGACATCAGCAGGTGTTACACCTCTAGGGATCCTGACTACCCCTGTTTTAAGTTTTCAGTATCAGGGATGTATTCCCTCCCATGGAGCGGGCCTCCAGTCCAATTGGAGGGCAGTTGGTTTCCACCATGACAGACGTGTCACTATTGCACCCGTTGGCTCATTTGGCCTGGCTGGCCAATTATTAGGCTTGCAGTGTCCACTGTTGAGTATCTTCACTGGTGATATCTCTCTCCCATTGAACTAAATGTAGAATGGCTTCTTCCAGCTTTCTGTCTGCGTAATGCAAATTTTTAAAATAATTTTTAAAATTTTATTTATTTATTTATTTGAGAGTGACAGACATAGAAAGAGGGAGAGAGAGAGAGAAAGAGAGAGAGAGAGAGAGAGAGAGACAGCAAGAGAGAGCACGAGAGAGAATGGGCACGCCAGGGCCTCTAGCCACTGCAAACGAATTTCAGATGCATGTGCCACTTTGTGCATCTGGCTTAAGTCGATCCTGGGGAATCAAACCTTGAACTAGGGTCGTTAAGCTTCACAGCCAAGTGCTTAACCGCTAAGCCATCTCTCCAGCCCTGTAATGCAAATTTCAAAATGAAAAAGACAAAGAGAATTTTACAACTCATATCCAATTAGCCCCTCCAGAAAAAAAACCCAGGAGACTGACTTGATTAAGAATTTATTTTATTTTTTTGTTCATTTTTATTTATTTATTTGAGAGTGACAGAGAGAGAAAGAGTCAGAGAGAGAGAGAGAGAGAATGGGCGTGCCAGGGCTTCCAGCCACTGCCAACGAACTCCAGACGCGTGCGCCTCCTTGTGCATCTGGCTAACATGGGTCCTGGAGAATTGAGCCTCGAACCGGGGTCCTTAGGCTTCACAGGCAAGAGCTTAACCGCTAAGGCATCTCTCTAGCCCTTGATTAAGAATTTTTTTAAAATTTTTATTTATTTATTTATTTGAGAGCGACAGACACACAGAGAGAAAGAGACAGATAGAGAGAGAGGGAGAATGGGCGCGCCAGGGCCTCCAGCCACTGCAAACGAACTCCAGATGCGTGCGCCCCCTTGCGCATCTGGCTAACGTGGGTCCTGGGGAATGGAGCCTTGAACAGAGGTCCTCAGGCTTCACAGGCAAGCGCATAACCGCTAAGCCATCTCTCCAGCCCGATTAAGAATTTTTATCTTTTTAAAAAATATGTTTTATTTATTTATTTAAGAGAGAGAAAGACGGAAAGACGGGGAAAGGGAGGGGGAGATAGAGAGAGAGAGAGAAAGGGCACACCAGGGCTTCCAGCCACTGCAAATGAACTCCAGATGCGTGCGCCCTTGTGCATCTGGCTTATGTGGGTCCTGGAGAATTGAACAGGATCCTTTGGCTTTGGCTGGCAAACACCTTAACTGCTAAGTCATCTCTCCAGCCCCAAGAATTTTTATCTTTTTATTTCATTTTATTTTTATTTGAGAGAGAGGGAGGGGTAGATAGGTAGAGAGAGAATGGGCATGAAGGGCCTCTAGCCACTGCAAACAAACTCCAGACACATGTACCACCTTGTGCACCTGGCTTACATGGGTCCTGGGGAATTGACCTGGGCCCTTTAGCTTTCAGGCTAGCACCTTAACCACCAAGCCATCTCTCCAGCCCAAGACTTTTTTATCATTGTTTTTTAAGTTTTAATTTAATTTAATTTATTTATTTGAGAGAGAGAGAATGGGCACGCCAGGGCCTCCATCCACTGCAAACGAACTCTAGACACATGCACCACCTTGTGCATCATGCTTACATGGGTCCTGGGGAATTGAACCAGGGTCCTTTGGCTTTGCAGGTGAGCATCTTAACTGCTAAGCCATCTCTCCAGCCCAGAGTTTTGACCTTTATGTGTGTGTACATGTGTAGTGTGGTGTGTGCAGATGCACACAGAGAGGCCAGAGAACATCAGATGTCCTCTTCTATACCTCAGCCATGTGTCTCCTAAAACAGAGTCTCTCTCTGAACCCAGAGCTGCAGTTTTCCTGAGCCCCAGGGATCCTCCTGTCTCTGCACCTCACAGAACTGGGGTCACAGGCAGGCATGACCATGGCCAGCTGTTTATGTGGGAGCTGTGGAATTGAGCTCAGATGGTCTCAGACCCTCTCAGGACCTTATGCCTGCACAGCAAGCACGCTTAACCGCCTTGTCCTCACACCTGAATTTATTTTATTTTTATTTATATTTGAGAGAGAGAGAGAGAGTCAAAGAGGATGAGAGAGCGAGAGAGAGAGAGAATAGGCATGCCAGGGTCTCCAGCTGCTGCAAATGAACTCCAGATGCATGTGCCACCTTGTGCATCTGGCTTACATGAGACCTGGGGAATCGAACCTGGGTCCTTTGGTTTTGCAGGCAAGCGCCTTAACAGCTAAGCCATCTCTCCAGCCCTAGACCTGAATTTTTATCTTTTGTTTTCCTAGTCTCAAGATCTGGATTTCAACTTCAGCCTCTGAAGCAAGTCGGATGTCTCAGCTATCTGCTAGTAGTTTTGCCAAAACTTTGGCAAAAAAGAGCTTTTCTCCTCCTCCTTTGTAGGTGTTTCAAACAGGGCTCTGGAAATGAAAGTGTCAAAAAGGCTAATAACAGAATAACAGTTTAATTATATACTTATGAACTTATAATAGTTTCTTAGAGAAGTGAAAGAAAATATACATAAGACCACTGGGTGTGGTGGTGCACGCCTTTAATCCCAGCACTCAGGAGGCAGAGGTAGGAGGATCACCGTGGGTTCAAGGCCACCCTGAGACTACATAGTGAGTTCAGGTCAGCTTGGGCTAGAGTGAAACCCTACCTCTAAAAAAAAAAAAAAAAAAAAAAGACCAAGGGGAAGTGTGTTCAGGCCTCTTGATGAGGGAGGCCATTAAAGTAATGGGAGGAGACAGGAGATGGACTGGCAGCCAGGGTGTAGCGGCAAGCACAGAGGAGCATCTCAGGTGAAATGAGTTTTCTCCTAAGGTAGCTCTCTTCCTTTACAAATGGAAACTTCCTGTATAAATGCAAATTTCCTTTACAAAAGGAGACATTCATACTCTATTTTTAGGTAGTGAGGAGGAGATAAGAGCCTTAACTGTTTCTGCTGGGTGTCATCTGCCATTAGCTCAAAATAACCCAGTAGCTGAAGAGGCATTTTTCAGGTGGAATATTCTAGTATTATATTAATATGTCAGACTTTCCTTCCCTGTGACAACATTGGACAGAGCAAGTTGAAAGGAAGAAAGACTCATTTTGGTTTATGTTGAAGAGGTTTTAGTCCTCTGGATGGTTCACTGGTTCCCCTCGGGAAGGCATGAAGAAGCATTATTGGGCTGGAGAGATGGCTTAGCGGTTGGTTAAGGCGCATGCCTGTGAAGCCTAAGGACCCTGGTTTGATTTCCCAGTAAGCCAGATGCACATGGTGGCACATGCGTCTGGAATTTGCAGTGACTAGAAACTCTGACGTACCTATTCCTTCTCTCTTTCTCTCAAATAATTAAATAAATAAGATAATAAAAAAAGAGGCATTGTTGATTGTCTCATGGTGAGCAGGAAGCAGAGGCCCAGACGGACAGGACAAGACACAGCTCTCAAAGACACAACCCCAGTGACCTATTTCCTCAGGTAGGCTCTACCTCTTAAGGTTTCCAAAACTTCCCAAACTAGTATCACCGTCTGGGGACTAAGCCTTTAATAGACAAAACATTTTTAGGGGATGCTTCGTGTACAAATGAATTTCATGAATTATTATTTATTTTGGGGATTATTATCACTTATTTTGAGGACACAGAGAGAGGGAAAGGCAGAGAGAGAGAGGGAGAGGGAGAGAGAGAATAGGCACACCAGGGCTTCTGGCCTCAGCAAATGAACTCCAGATGCATGCGCCACCTTGTGCATCTGGCTTATGTGGGTCCTGGGAAATCAAACCTGGGTCCTTAAGTTTCTCAGGCAAGCACCTTAACCACTAAGCCATCTCTCCTGCCACATGACAGTTTCAGATGGAATCTTTTTTTGGAGCTTTGTTCTTTCAGGAATCTTTTTGTTTTGTTTTGTTTTTTTCAAGGTATGGTCTTGCTCTAGCTCAGGCTGACTTGAAATTCACTATGTAGTCTCAGGGTGGCCTTGAACTCACAGCGATCCTCCTACCTCTGCCTCCTGAGTGCTGGGATTAAAGGCGTGCACCACCACGCCTGGCTGAACTTTTTGTTTTGAGACAGGGTCTTCTATAGCCCAAGCTGGCTGCAAATTCACTGTGTAGTAAAGGGTGACCCTGAACTGCTGATTCTCCTCACTCTATGTTCCAAGTGCTGGGACCACAGCTATGTGCCACCACCCCAGGTCTATACCATGCTGGATATATAGGTGTGTGTGTGTATGTGTGTGTGTGTGTATGTATGTACATATGTATATATACATATGTATGTGTGCATGCATGTATATATGCATATATGTAAGTATGTATGGTATGTATGTATTATGGAGGGCTTCCTGCATATTAGGCAAGTATTCTACCAACTCAACCCCTTATTAAGTATTTTTAAAAATATTTATTTATTTATTTATTTATTTTGGTTTTTCGAGGTAGGGTCTCACTCTAGTCCAGGCTGACCTGGAATTCACTATGGAGTCTTAGGGTGGCCTCGAATTCATGGCGATCCTCCTACCTCTGCCTCCCAAGTGCTGGGATTAAAGGCATGCGCCACCACGCCCGGCTAAAATATTTATTTATTTGAGAGACAGGGAGAGAGAGATGCAGATAGAATGGACATGCCAGGGCCTCCAGCCACTGCAAATAAACTCCAGACACATCTGCCATTTTGTGCACCTGGTTTATACGGGTCTTAGGGAATTGAACCTGGGTCCTCAGGCTTCACAGGCAAATGCATCAATAACCGCTGAGCTATCTCTCCAGCACCTCAGTAAGTATTTTTATTTTCTTCCTTTAGTGACTTCTCAGGCAGCCCTGAAAGACCTCTCTCTCTTTTTTGTCTCGTCACATCTTTTTTTTTTCCCCTCCCAAGATAAATACATCAGAAGAAGAAATCTCCTTTACTTTTCCCCCCTCTGATCAGTTTTTATTTTGAAGTTCATTTTTGCCAGTCTCCTGCTGCAGTCATCTGTTATTTTCTCTGTAGGAGCAAATCAGTTCAGTTCCTCTTTTATTCTTTCTCCTTACCTGACCTCCATCTGCTCATGTGCTTTTCTCATTTGCTCTCATTGCCTGTGACCTCTCTTCCTTCCACTTCCTCCCGTTAACAACTTCCCCTGAAGTCTCCCAGGCCAGCCTCTAAATTATCGTCTTGCTACTGTCACTTTTGCCTTTTCCTGCTTCCAGCAGTTTCCTCAGATTGTGTGCCTGTGTTCCCAACTCGTCTCCTTTGCTGAGTTAATCATGCCATTTAAGGGAAGAGGTAGGGGGTTGAGAAAGGAAGCTCTTATCATGTTAGAAAAAGCAATAAATAAAAATCTTTAATTTTTTTTAAAAACGGGCTGGAGGGATGCCTTAGCCGTTAAAGCACTTGCCTGCAAAGCCAAAGGATCCAGGTTCTATTCCCCAGGACCCCCCACCCCACCCACAACACACACACACTCTCTCTCAAATAAATAAAAACAATAATATATATATTTTAAAGTGATGTGGATGGACAAGTCCCTTGATCTCTGAGTGTCGTTTCCTTATGTAGAAATGAACAGATTGGTCCAGCAAGGGCTGCAACTCAAACGCCAGTGTCCAGGCAGGTTGTGGAAAGCAGCAGTGGGCCAGGCAGGGACTGGGGATAAATGGAGACACAAAGCAATGTCTGTTGCAGGTACCTTCTCCTTGCTGGGACAAAACACCCCACCAAAGGCAGCTTATAGCATGAAAGGTGTTTATTTTGCCTTACAGACCTGAGGGGAAGCTCATGATGGCAGGGGAAAGCATGGCATGAGCAGAGGCTGGCCATCACCTCCTGGTCAGCACCAGATGGACCACAGCAGCAGGAGAGGGTGTGGAACTAACACAGGCAAGCTAGGGCTAATAAACCAGCAAGACCCGCCCCCAGCAGCACACTTCCTCCAGCAAGGCTCCACCTCCCAAATTGCCACCAGCTGGGGATCAAGTATTCAGGACACATGAGTTTATGGGGGATACCTAATTCAGTCCACCACATTGTCTCTTTGCCCTGTCTGATCATTTTCAAAAAGTCTGCTTTAGCCAGGCATGGTAGCTCATGTCTTTAATCCCAGCACTGGGGAGGCAGAGGTAGGAGGATTGCCGTGAGTTCGAGGCCACCCTGAGACTACATAATGAATCCCAAGTCAACCTGGGCTAGAGTGAGACCCTGCCTTGAAAAACAAAAAACAGAAACAAAAACAAAAAATCTGCTTGTACCTTAGCACATACTTTCCACTTTCTTTAAAAAATTTTTCCCATTTATTTGAAAGAGAGAGAGATGCAGATAGAATGGTCACGCCAGGGCCTCCAGCCACTCCAGATGCATGCGCCACCTTGTGCATCTGGCTTATGTGGGTCCTGGGGAATCAAACCTGGGTCCTTTGGCTTTGTAATGTAAGCAAGTGTCTCAAACCGCTAAGCCAGCTCTCCAGCCTATCTTTACACTTTTCATAACATGTTGGGGCCTGGAGTTGGAGGGTTTCTGTCTACTTTGGGCCCCAAGCAAAAGGAGCTACTGCTAGGGATGGCTGGGTGCACTGCAATTAAAGCAACATATCCTTATTTGCATTTCTTTCATTTAAAATACATTTTTTTGTTTGTTTGTTTTTCGAGGTAGGGTCTTGTTCTAGCCCAGGCTGACCTGGAATTCACTATGCAGTCTCAGGCTGGCCTCAAACTCATAGCAATCCTCCTACCTCTGCCTCCCCAATGCTTTTTTTTTTGTTGTTTTTTTTTTGAGGTAGGGTCTCACGCTAGCTCAGGATGATCTGGAATACACTCTGTATTCTCAGGGTGACCTCTAACTCATAGCGATCATCCTACCTCTGCCTCCCGAGTGCTGGGATTAAAGGTGTGCACTACCATGCCTGGCTTTTAAAATACATTTTAATAATTAATTGATTATTTATTATTTGAGGGAGAGAGAAGAGGCAGAGCGAGAGATAAAGAAAGAATGGGCATACCAGGGCCTCTAGCCATTGTATACAAAATCAGATGCATGCATCACCTTGTGCATCTGACTTACATGGGTACTGGGGAATCAAATCTGGGTCCTTAGGCTTCATAGGTAAGTGCCTTAACCACTAAGCCATGTCTTCAGCCCCTTTTTTATTTCTGTTGTTATTTGAGTGCTCACCCTTATTTGTTCCCCCAACTTGAGATGTATGCAGGCTTTTGTCTCCTTGGACTGGGTTGAGGCGTGGAGGCAGCTTGGGCTTGCCTGCACACTGACTTGAGACCAGTTCCATAAAGGGAACTCCTTACAAACAAACAAGAAATGAAAAAGGAATTCACTAAAGAGATGGCGATGATGAAGAATAACCTAATGGAAAGAAAAATAATAATAACTCATTTAAAAAGCTCCCAAGAAGGTCTCACAAACAGAACAGATCATGTGGATGACAGACTATCAGGGCTTGACAGAGGAAGTAGATGGGGTGTCCAAGATCAATGACAAGTTAAAGAAAAAACACACAAACATGTAAACAGGGTATTGAGGGAAATAGAGTAATGTGGGGCACCTTAAAAAGACCAAACATTCCAATCATGGGCAAATGCGTTAACTTCTGAGCCATTTCTCTGGACCCTCAAACCTATATTTATTATTATTATTATTTTCTGAGGTAGGGTTTCACTCTAGTCCAGGCTGAACTAGAATTCTCAGGGCGGCCTCGAACTCATGGTGATCCTCCTACCTCTGCCTCCCGAGTGCTGGGATTAAAGGCATGTGCAACCATGCCCGACTCCCTCAAATCTTTTTAGAAGAACTAAAACCACTGCTTCTCAAAAGATTTCAAAAAAATTGAAAAGGAGGGAATGCTCCTTGACTGCCTTTATGAAGCCAGCGTTGCAATTATACCAAATCCACAGACAGACACAAGGAACAAAAGTAATAGACCAGACATCCGGTTAAGATGGCAGTGTAGGCACCATACCAAAGCAGCCTAGAGGAGAATAAGCCAAAAAAAAAAAAAAAAAAAAAAAAAAAAAGAAAAGAAGAAAAAAACAAACCAAGCAAAATACACTCTTCTACTAAAAAGTGAGGCTTAAGAAATTATGAACTGCAGCAGAGAAGGAGGAGAGATCCACAGTGTCTAGAACCCACAGAAGCAGGCAGAAGCAGCTCCAGCAGCGGCAGCACCAGGTCCACATGGCCACAGCCATAGGGCTCGGTCTGAGCAGCAGGAAGAACCAGGTGAGGGGATTCTCCACTCACACCAGAGCTCCTTGAAAACTCAAGAAACGTGAAGGGAGGACGACAGGGACCAACAGAGGAGTGGCTCCTTAGGAAGAGGATCTCAAAGATCAGCATGAGAACTTCAGCCACCATCCACAGCCTCCCATCCCCCACCACCAGTGCAAGTGCCAGCAAGCACCAGAGACCTGGGGAAGGGAGCTCACTTACACAGCACCCAGCACAGGCGATCAGAGCAGTGATCCAGCAATCCAGTGACCCAGCCAGCCTACCTGAACCCACAGTGCAGCAAAGAGGGACCCAAGCAGGAGCGCAACATAATTGAGACCAAAACCATCCCAAAAGGTAACTGGGATTACGCCAGGTCAGTACCTGCCAAATAAGCCTGGTATATAGGCTTGAATCAGAAGTGCTAATTGCACCTTCCATGTCAGGGTAAATTATATGCTAAATCTGATGGATGGTCAGATTTACCATTCTTAAATAAGCTATATTTTGGGTTTGTAATTTGTTGCTTCCTGATTTATAGGGCCTTTGTTTCCTCTTCTGTCGTTTGTTGGGAAAGGGTCTCACTTGGTCACAAACTGACTTGGAACCCTCAACAGACCAAAAAGCCTCCTAGTTGACAGAATTAAGAGTGTGGGGCAACACACATCCTTAGGGACTGCGACTTTGTTAGAGGATCTGGTTCTCATAATTCCTACTCTTGCATAAATACTTTGTGCTGTTTTTCATTGAATGTGTACATTATTTAGTTAAATTTGAGAACCTACCTATATTTTGTTCCACTCAGCCTTCTTGAATACTGTCATAGCAGGGAAACCCAACATCTAGGGTCACTTTTGTGGTTACTCTGAGAGTCTTAAGAGCCACACCTAGCACCTTAAGATCATACCCTGAAGATATATAACTTCAGATTAATTGATACATCTAATAATACTGCAGATAATTAGAAAATCCAAGCATTAAATTAATCCAAGATGCAAAAATATGTACATTATAGCAAAAGAAACACAAAAAATCAAGGCAATATAAATCCACCAAAAAGTATTAATGCATCAGAAATGACCTCCAGTGAGACTGATTTAGAGGCAATGCATGAGAAAGATTTCAAAAGAATGATTATAAATACGTTCAAAGAAATAAAAGAGGAAATCAAAGTAATGAAAGACACAGGAAACCAATTTAATGAAATAAGGAGGTCAATACAAGACATAAATAAGGAAACGGAAATAATAAAGAAAAAACAGCCAGAAATACCAGCAATGAAGAACACAGCCAATGGGGGAAAAAAAAAAAACCAAAAAAACAACTCTGTAGAAAATCTGACCAGTAGAATGGATGAAGGAGAGGACATAATATCTAAACTAGAAGACCAGGTGGCAGATCTAATACAGTCCAACAAAGAGAAAGACAAGCTAATATGAAACTATGAATGGGAATTTCTACATATTCAGGACACTATAAAAAGATCAAACTTAAGAATTCAGAATATAGTAGAATGAGAAGAATTCTACTCCAAAGGCATAATAGACATTTTCAACAAAATCATAGAAGAAAACTTCCCCAAAGTTGGGAAAGTGGTGCCAATGTAGATACAGGAAGCATTTAGAACACCAACAAGACAAAACCTGGAAAGAACCTCTCCTCACCATATTATAATTAAACTACCAAGCACACAAACCAGTGAAAATATATCGAAAGCAGTTACAGAGAAAAATCAAGTTACCTACAAAGGCAAGCCCATCAGGATCACAGCAGATTACTCAACACAAACTTTAAAAGCCAGAAGGGCTTGGGATGATGTATTCTAAGTTCTGAAATATAACAACTGTCAACCAAGGTTACTTTATCCAGAAAAGCTATCCATTCAACTAGATGTAGAAATAAGGACATTCCACAACAAAAGCAGGCTAAAGAAATATTTGAAGACAAAACCAGCTCTACAGAAAATACTTGAAAGGATTCTCCATGCTGAAGAGAAAGAAAAGCACACATATAAGGAACCTGGAAAAAACAAACTATACTAAAATACTAGTTAACACAAGAGAGCAAAGGCAAAACTGGAAGTGCTACAAAACAAGAAAAATGGCAAAAATAAATATACACCTTTCAATAATAACTCTTAACATCAACAGCCTCAATGCCCCAACCAAAAAACATACATTTGCAGACTGGGTTAAAAAGCAGGATCCTTCAATTTGTTGCTCCCAAGAAACTCACCTTTCTACAAAGGATGGACACTATCTTAGAGTAAAAGGTTGGAAAACAGTGTTTCAAGCAAATGTGCCTAGAAAATAAGCAGGGGTTGCTATCATAATATCTAAAAAGATAGACTTAAGTCCATATTAGTTAGGAAAGATAAGAAAGGTCACTTTATATTGATTAAAGGCACACTCCAACAGGAGGACATTACAATCCTAAACCAATATGCACTGAACATGGGGGCTCCCAACTTCATCAAACAAATGCTATTAGAACTAAGGTCACAGATAACACCAAACACAGTGGTAGGGGGTGACTTCAACACCCCACTCTCATCAATTGACAGATCATCCTGGCAAAAAATAAACAGAGATGCATCTGTATTAAATAAGGTCATGGAACAAATGGACCTAACAGACATATACAGGACATTTCATCCAAATGCTGCAGAATACATACTCTTTTCAGCAGCACATGGAACATTCTCTAAAATAGACCATATATTAGGACACAAAGCAAATCTTAACAAATACAGGAAAAATGAAATAATTCCTTGCACTCTATCTGATCACAATGGGATCAAACTACAAATCAATAGCAAGAAAGGCTATAGAGAATATACCAAATCATGGAAACTAAACAACACACTACTAAATGATGAATGGGTCAATGAAGAAATCAAGGAGATCAAAAAATTTATAGAGTCAAATGACAATGAGAACACAACATAAAAAAAACCTTTGGGACACAATGAAGGCAGTCCAAGAGGGAAATTTATAGCTTTAGGTGCCTATATTAAGAAATTAGAAAGGTTGCAAGTAAACAACTTAATGCTTCACCTTAAAGCCTTGGAAAAAGAAGAACAAGGCAAACCAAAAATCTGTAGATAGGAAGAAATAATAAAGATTAGGGCAGAAATTAATGAAATAGAAACAAACAACAACAACAAAAAAAAAACAACAACAACAATCCAAAGAATCAATGAAACAAAGAGTTGCTTCTTTGAAAGGATAAACAAAATTGATAAACCCTTAGCAAATCTGACCAGAAGAAAGAGAGAAGAGACACAAATTAATAAAATTAGAGATGAAAAAGGCACCATCACAACATATACCAGAGAAATTCAAAAAATCATAGGGACATACTATAAGAACATATACTCCACTAAGTTTGAAAATCTGAAAGAAATGGATGATTTCCTTGATTTATATGACCTACATAAATTAAATCAAGATGAGATTAACAATTTAAATAGAATTGTAACAAGTATGGAGATAAAAGCAGGCATCAAAAATCTCCCAACTAGGGATGGAGGGATGGCTTGGCGGTTAAGGCACTTGCCTGTAAAGCCAAAGGAGCCAGGTTCAATTCCCCAGGACCCACATAAGCCAGATGCACAAGGTGGCTCATGCGTCTGGAGTTCATTTGCAGTGTCTATTCTCTCTCTCTCTCTCTCAAAATAAATAAATAATAAAAAAATTAAAAAAAAATCTCCCAACTAAAAAATGTCCAGGCCCAGATGGATTATCCATTGGTAAATTTTACCAAACTTTCATGGAAGAACTAACACCATTGCTTCTTAAACTTTTCCACAAAATAGAAAAAGAAGGAATCCCACCAAACTCCTTCTACGAACCCAGCATCATCCTGATACCAAAACCAGGAAAGATAGAACAAAAAAAGAAAACTACAGACCAATCTCCCTCATGAACATAGATGCAAAAATTCTCAACAAAATATTGGCAAGCAGAATACAAGATCATTGACCCCAAAGTAGGCTTTATCCCAGAGATGCAGGGATGGTTCAACATACACAAACTAATAAATGTAATAATTATATAAATGGACTGAAGGACAAAAATCACATGATCATCGCATTAGATGCAGAAAAAGCATTTGACAAAATCCAACATCCCTTCACGATAAAAGTCCTACAGAGACTGAGAATAAACATATCTCAACATAATAAAGGCTATTTATGACAAGCCAATGGCCAATAATTACTAAATGGAGAAAAACTTGAAGTTTTTCCACTAAAATCAGGAACAAGACAAGGGTGTCCACTATCCTCAATTTTATTTAATATGGTTCTGGAAGTCTTAGCCATAGCAATTAGGCAAGAGACACATATAAAAGGGATACAAATTGGAAAGGAAGAGATCAAGTTATCATTATTTGTAGTTGACATGATTCTATAAAAAGGTCCATAAAGGACCCTAAAGACTCTACCAGCAAACTGTTTGAGCTGATAAACACTTATAGCCACGTAGCAGAATACAAAATAAATACACAGAAATCAGTAGCCTTCCTATATGCTAACATGGGAAATGAAATCAGAGAATCACTCCCATTCACAATTCCATCCAAAAAAAAAGTACCTTGGAATAAGCCTAACCAAGGAAGTGAAGGATCTCTACAATGAAAACTTTAAAACACACAAGCAAAAAATTGCAGAAGACACTAGGAAATGGAAAGACATCCCTTGTTCTTGGATCACAAAAATCAATATTGTGAAAATGGCAATCTTACTAAAAGCAATCTACACATTTAATATAGTAACTATCAAAATTCCAATGGCATTCTTCACAGAAATAGAAAAAACAATCCAAAAATTCATTTGGAAGCACAAAAAAACCTTGAATATTGTGGTGGTTCGATTCAGGTGTCCCCCATAAATTTAGATGTTCTGAATGCTAGGTTCCCAACCGATGGAGATTTGGGAATTAATGCCTCTTGGAGGGAGTATATTGTTGAGGGCGGGCTTATGGGCGTTATAGCCAGTTTCCCCATGCCAATGTTTGGCACACTCTCCTGTTCCTGTTGTCCACCTTATGTTGGCCAGGGGGTGATGTCCACCCTCTGCTCATGTCGTTGTTTTCCCTGCCATCATGGAGCTTCCCCTTGAGTCTTTAAGCCAAAATAAAACTCTTTATTCCCCCAAGCTGCTCTTGGTTGGGTGATTTCTACCAGCAATACGAACCTGACTGCAACAGTAAAATGGTACCAAGAGTAGGGTTGCTGATAGACACCTGACTATGTGTCTTTGGCCTTTTGGAGCTGATTTTCAAGAGGAATGTGGAAGAATTTGAAATATTGGCCTAAGAGATGCCTTGCAGTGCTGTAAGTACAGCTTTATGGACTATTCTGGTGAGAGTTGAAATGCCTTAACGCAGTAAGAACTATGGACTGTGAGATTTGGTTTATGAGGGTGAGAAAGAGCTTTGCCTGGACTGGGCTAGCAATTTGTGTGGGAAGCTTGCTGTTATGCCTGGGTCCTGAGAAGTTGTGCAGGGTTTGTGTAGAAATGAACTGGTGTGAGCAGAGGTATATGGCACAGAAAGAAAAATGTTTGGGTGAACTGCTGTCCATTCAGCTACAAGTGAGAGATTACAACCTTTGAGATTGGGCCAGCTGACCTGCACTGGGGCAACATGAAGAATGTAGACTCTTTTGGAGGTGCCTGAGTGCTCAAGGAGTGTCCTGCTCTTCAAAGTCTGCTTTATTTCCCCCCTGGATAAACAAATTGGCACCCTACCTGGTATTGTGGAGTATAAGAAATGCAGGAAAAAGAGGATCATTGAATTTGCAATGTGGTTTTGTGTTCTGGAAATGGCCATGGGCAGTGTGAAGCAGGTTTGCTGGATGCCTGCATGAAGACCCCATGGGACCATGAGGATGAACCATGGATTGCAGTGGAGACCCAGTGGAGCTGTCGGGACCACAAGATGGCTATTAAGGAAAACTGCTGGCCCTGATGAAGTATTCTAGGACCATGAGTAGCCTAGCTGGAGGGGCGGAATTGGAACTCCAGAGACATTGCTGGCTAGAATTATTGGACTTGGAGATTTGTCACTGGCTAGAGTTGTTGGACTTGGAGTTACAGTTTGATGTTTGCCCTGGTTGTTTTAAATCTTGTATTGGATGAATGTTTCTTTGATATGCCCAATGCCATCTTTTGCAGTGTGAATGTTTGTTTGTGCCATTATGGTTTTTTTGAGGTTATTTTTTTGGTATTATGGCTCAGTTAAAAGATCTTGGACTATGGGGATGTTTGGACATCATTGGGATTGATAAAAACTATGGGGACTTTTATTTATTTTATTTATTGGTTTTTTTAATTTTTATTTATTTATTTGAGAGCAACAGACAGAGAGAAAGAGGCAGATAGATAGAGAGAGAATGGGTGCTTCAGGGCCTCCAGCCACTGCAAATAAACTCCAGATGTGTGTTCCCCCTTGTGTATCTGGCTTATGTGGGTCCTGGGGAGTCGAGTCTTGAACCAGAGTCCTTAGGCTTCACAGACAAGTGCTTAACTGCTAAGCCATCTCTTCAGCCCCTATGGGGACTTTTAAAGTTGGACTGAATGCATTGTATTTTACATCATGTATGGATATCATGTTATGGGGGCCAGGGGAGGACTGTGGTGGTTTGATTCAGGTGTCCACCATAAACTTAGGTGCTCTGAATGCTAGGTTCCCAGTTGATGGAGATTTGGGAATTAAAGCCTCCTTGAGGCGGTGTATTGTTAGGGGAGGGCTGATGGCTATTATAGCCAGTTTCCCCATGCCAGTGTTTGGCACACTCTCCTGTTGCTATGGTCCTCCTTATGTGGGCCAGGGGGTGATGCCCACACTTTATTCAAGCCATAATTTTCCCCTGCCATCATGGAACTTGCCCTCAAGCCTGTAAGCCAAAATGAACCTCTTTTTTTCCATAAGCTACTCTTGGTTGGATGATTTCTACCATTAATGTGAACCTGCCTGCAACAAATATCTAAAACAATTTTGAGCAACAAAAAGTAAGGCTGGTGGTATCACCATACCTGAGTTTAACCTATACCACAGAGCCATGGTAACAAAAACAGTATGGTACTGGCACAAAAACAGACATGTAGATGAATGGAACAGAATAGAGGACCCAGATGTAAGCCCAGGTAGCTATAGCCACCTGATATAGACAAAAATGCCAAAAATACTCATTGGAGAAAAGACAGCCTCTTCAGCAAATGGTGCTGGGAAAACTGGGTATGTATCTGTAGAAGGATGATAATAGATCCTTATCTCTCTCCATGTACAAGAATTAAGTCTAAATGGATCAAAGACCTTAATATCAGACCTGAAACTGCTAGAGGAAAAAGTAGGGGAAACCCTTCAACATATTGATATCGGCAAAGACTTTCTGAATATAACCCCAATTGCTCAGGCAATAAAACCACAGATCAACTGCTGGGACCTCATGAAATTAAAAAGCTTTTATACAGCAAACGACACTGTACATAGATCAAAGAGGCAAACTAAAGAATGGGAGAAACTTTTTGCCAGTTATACATCGACAGAAGATTAATATCTAGGATATACAAAGAACCCAAAACATGAAATAATAAGAAATCAAACAACCCAATTGAAAAATGGGCTATGGAACTAAATAGAGAGTTCTCAAAAGAAGAAATACAGGTGGCATTATAAACATCTAAAAAAATGTTCTACATCCCTAGTCATCAGGGAAATGCAGATTAAAACTATGTTGAGATTCCATCTCACTCCTGTCAGATTGGCTACCATCATGAATACAAACGACCATAAATGCTGGTGAGGATGTGGAAAAAGAGGAACCCTTCTACACTGTTGGTGGGAATGCAATCTGGTCCAGCCATTGTGGAAATCAGTGTGGAAGGTTCCTAACACAGCTAAAAATTGATCTACCATATGACCCAGCTATAGCACTCCTAGGCATATATCCTAAGTACTCATCTCATTACCTTAGAGATACTTGCTCAACCATGTTTATTGCCACTCTATTCACAATAGCTAGGAAATGGAACCAGCCTAGATGTCCCTCAACTGATGAGTGGATAATGAAGATGTGGCACACTTATACAATGGAGTTCTACTCAGTGGTAAAGAAAAATGAAGTTATGAAATTTGCAAGAAAATGGATGGATTGGGAAAGGATTATACTAACTGAGGTAACCCAGGCCCAGAAAACCAAACATCACATGTTCTCTCTCATGTGTGGATCCTAGCTACAGATGATTGGACTTCTGTGTGAGTAGGAAGAAAACTCAATAGCAGAGGCCAGTAAGCTAGAAAGGAGATATAAAGGGAATAGAAAGGGAGGGAGGGGGGACTTAATAGGATGGCATTGTATATATGTAAGCAGAAGAACAGATCAATGGGGTAAAAAAGTAGAACAGATTAATGAGGGGTGGAAAGGCCTATGTGAGGTCAGGGAAAGAGACTGAGTAAAGGAAAGGTGGAGGGAAGGTTAATCAAAATCTAAGAGGATATAAATAAATCATACAGAAACCTACTTTTTTGGACAATGGAACACTCAGGAGCCATAGATTGTTACTAGAAAATTTTGAGTGCCAGGGATGGTATACCTTCCAGTGAGTTGTTGGCCAGGGAGGTCCCTGATGCCCCCAAAACATTACAGTCCATTACCAAGTTCCTTGGTTTCCCACCAGGAATAGATGGTAAGACCCTATTGCTGAAGACTCCACATATTGGGGTTGCAAGGTCACGAGATTTCCTGCTGGAGCTGTGCTGAAAACCTCCTCCATGTAGACCAGCTGACAGAAAGCTGGAAAACGCCATGCTGCATGCAATTCAAGGGGAGAAAGAGAAATCATCTGTGAAGATACTCAACAGTGGACACTGCAAGCCTTATGTTTGGCCATCCAGGCCAAATGAGCGAACGGGTGCAATAGAGGCACGTCTATCATGGTGGAAACCAACTGCCCTCTAATTGTACTGGAGGCCTGCTCCATGGGCGGGGAATACATCCCTGATACTGAAAACCTACAACAGGGGTAGTCAGGGGGTGTAACGTCTGTGATTCTATATTTAAATCTATTTTATTTATTTATTTGAGAGAGAGAAAGACAGAGGGAGAGAATGAGAGAATGGGTGCCACAGGGTCTCCAGCCATTGCAAACGAACTGCAGCCACATGTGCCCCCTTGTGCATCTGTCTAACATGGGTCCTGGAGAGTCGAACCTGGATCCTTTGGCTTTGCAGGCAAATGCCTTAACTGCTAAGCCATCTATCTCTCCAGCCCCTGAGAGACTATATTTAAATGACCCAAAAGACTACACCAAAAAAGAAAAATAAGTTCAGCGTGGTGTTCCACCCTTTTAATCCCAGCACTCGTGAGGCAGAGGTAGGAGGATCACCATGAGTTCAAGGCCACCCTGAGAATACATAGGGAATTCCAGGTCAGCCTAGACTAGAGTGAGACCCTATCTAAAAACAAACAAACAAAAAAGCAATATATAGAGATTGAACACAACTTCAATCACAATTCCACAGTCAGTAGGGCATGGTGGCTCACACCTTTAATCCCAGCACTCATGAGGCAGAGGTAGGAGGAGTGCTATGAGTTTTAGGCCACCCTGAGAATACACAGTGAATTCCAGGTCAGCCTGGGCTAGAGTGAAACTGTACCTCAAAAAACAAAAACAAAGCCGGGCATGGTGGCACACGCCTTTAATCCCAGCACTTGTGAGGCAGAGGTAGGAGGATCGCCATGAGTTCGAGGCCACCCTGAGACTACATATTGAATTCCAGGTTAGCCTGGGCCAGTGAGACCCTACCTCGAAAAACAAAAAAGAAAAAAAAAAACCCAAAAGTATATATTAAAAAATTACCACAGTCATCATCCTCCAGACACAAAATGGCCTGGATATCCATGACCTCACAGTGCCTGACACTACCTACACAAGACCATCATTATAGGAGGAAAAGATCATAACATCAAAGTAAAAGAGAAACTGATTGAGAGGGAAAAACGTATGATAAAGAGTGGAGTTGTGAAGGGGAAAGTGGGGGAAGGGAGAGAATTACCATGGGTTATTGTCTATAATTATGGAAGTTATCAATAATACATATATATATATATATGCACAAAAAAATTCCATAGCCAGTCTTTACAAAAACAGAAAAAAAATAGGGCTGGAGGGATGGTTTGGTGGTTGAGGTGCTTGACTGCAAAGCCAAAGGGACCTAAGTTCAATTCTCCAGTACCCAGGTAAAGCCATATGCACCTGGTGGTGCATGTGTCTGGAGTTCATTTACAGTGGCTGGAGGCCATGGCACACCCATTCTCTCTCTATCTGCCCCTCTCTCTCTCTGCCTCTCTCTCTCTCTCTCTCTGTCTCTCTCTCTGTGTTGCTCTCAAATAAATAAAAATACACAAAATTTAAAAAAATATTTTAAAATCGAAAAAAAAGTCTTAAAATCCACCCAGAAGCATGAAAAACCTCAGATAGCCAAAAATGTTCTCAGCGAAAAGAATACTGGTGGTGGGGTCACCATAGTAATAAAAACAATGTAGTACTGGCATAAAAACGGACACATAGATCAATGGAATAGACTAGAAGATCCAGGTATAAGTTCTAGTAAGTATAGCCACCGGATGTTTGACAAAGAGGCCAAAAATGCACAATGGAGAAAGGACAGTGTTTTCAACCAATGGTGCTGGAGAAACTGGACAACCACGTGTGGGAGAATGAACATAGACTCTCTCCTTTCACCCTTTAAAAACAAAACAAACAAAAAAAAAACCTCGGGCTGGAGAGAAGGCTTAGTGGTTAAGCGCTTGCCTGTGAAGCCTAAGGACCCCGGTTCGGGGCTCGATTCCCCAGGACCCACGTTAGCCAGATGCACAACGGGGGGCGCATGCATCTGGAGTTCGTTTGCAGTGGCTGGAAGCCCTGATGTGCCCATTCTCTCTCTCTTCCTCTTTCTCTCTCTGTCTGTCACTCTCAAATAAATAAATGAAAATAAAAAACAACACACACACACACACACACCCTCAAAATTGATCAAGGCCATAGTTATAAGACCTGAAACTCTAAAATGACTAGAAGAAAAAGTAGGGAGGACACTCTAAGATAACAATGTATGGAAAGACTTCCTGAAATAAGACCCCAGTAATCGTGGGAATAAGACACTCAACTATTGGAATCTCATGAAACTGAAAAGCTACTATATGGCTAAGTAAACATCAATGGACAGACTGCAGAATGGGGAAAAAAAAACTTCACCAGCTATTCACCTGAGATTTAATATCCAGAATATACAAAAAACTCAAAAAATGAAGCAATAAAAAAATCAATCAACCTTTTCAAAAAATGGGGCAGGGAACTGAACAGAGAGTTCACAAAATAAATACAATTGGCCAGTAAGCATCTAAACATCTTCAGCCATGAGGGAGATGAAAATTAAAATGACTTTGAGATTCTATCTCACTCCAGTCAGAAGGGTTATCACCAAAAAAGAAAACTTAAATGATAACAGATGCTTTGCAGGGTGTGGAGAAAGAGGAACCCTCACTCACTGTTGGTGGAAGTGCAAATCTTGTACAGCCACCGAGGAAATCAGTATGTATGGTAGTTCCTCAAAAATCTAAAATAGATCTACCTTTGACCCAGCTATCCCACTCCTTGACATATCCCCTAAATATGTACGACTCGTTACTAATGTAGCTACTGCCGCTATAGAGACATCTGCTCAGCCATGTTTGCTGTTGCTGTGTTCACAATAGCTACGCAATGGAACCAGGTTAGATGCCCATTGTCTGATGACTGGATAAGGAAGATGTGCTACAGTTGCAGTCTGCTCCTCACTGTTGGGATGAGCTTCCAAACCAGACTCAGGTTATGCGAGGAAGGAATTTATTTGAAACTTACAGATCCAGGAGACGTTCCATTGATTGTGGAAGGAGCTGGCCCCCTTTCACAGATCCAAGCAGAGAGGAAGCCACACAGCCAGTACCACAAGCCAGGGCAAAACTGGCCACCAAAGAGCAGGGAGCCCAGGCAGAGCTGGAGCACTGTGCATACCTCACGGCTGGTATTCAGATCCACACCCAGGACACGCCTCCTTGCTCCCGCAGTAGCTGCACACTCAATTTAGTTTAGTTGATTTCTTATTTTGAGAGAGACAGTGTTGCAGTCAGGTTCGCATTGCTGGTAGAAATCACCCAACCAACAGCAGCTTGTGAGAAAAAAAAAAAAAAAAAAAAAAAAAAGAGGTGTATTTTGGCTTACAGGCTTGAGGGGAAGCTCCATGATGGCAGAAGAAAACAATGGCATGAGCAAAGGGTGGACATCACCTCCTGGCCCACATAGGTGGACAACAAGCACAGGAGAGTGTGCCAAACACTGGCAAGGGGAAACTGGCTATAACACCCATAAGCCCTCCCCCAACAATACACTTCCTCCAAGAGGCATTAATTCCCAAATCTCCATCAGTTGGGAACCTAGCTTTAGAACACCTAAGTTTACTGGGGACACCTAAATCAAACCACTACATTCCACCCCTGGCCCCCATAAACTGATAGCCATCCATGATATAAAATGCTATGCATTCAGTCCAACTTTAAAAGTCCCCATGGGTTGGAGAGATGGCTTAGTGGTTAAGTGCTTGCCTGTGAAGCCTAAGGACTCCAGTTCGAGGCTTGATTCCCCAGTACGCACGTAAGCCAGATGCACAAGGGGGCACATGCATCTGGAGTTCGTTTGCAATGGCTGGAGGCCCTGATGTACCCATTTCTCTCTCTCTCTCTCTGACTCTTTCTCTCTCTGCCTGTCTGCCACTCTCAAATAAATAAAAATAAACAAAAAAAGTCCCCATATTTTTTTTCAGTTCCAATGATGTTCATACATCCTCATAATCCAAAGTCTTTAACTGAGCCATAATACCAAAAAATAACCTCAAAACACCCATAATGGCACAGAATAAACATTCACACTACAAAAGGTGACATTGGGCATAGCAAAGAAATATTCAACCAATACAAGATTTAAAACAATCAGGGCAAAGATCAAGCTCTGTAGCTTCAAATCCAACAATTCTAGTAAGTGACAAATCTCCGAGTTTGATAATTCTAACCAGCAACAAATCTTTGGACTTCCAATTCCGCCCCTCCAGCTAGGCTACTCATGGTCCTGATAAACTTCATCTCAACCAGCAGCTTTCCTTAGCAGCCATCACGTGGTCCCGACATCTCCACTGGGTCTCTGCTGCATTCCACGGTTCATCCTCACGGCCCCATGGGGTCTCCATGCAGGCAACCAGCAAACCTGCTTCACACTGCCCATGGCCATTTCCAAAACACAAGACCGTGTGGCAAACTCAATGACCCTCTCTTTCCTGCATTTCTTATACTCCATAATACCAGGTAGGGTGCCAATTTGTTAATCCGGGGTGGGTGGGGGGAATAAAGCAGACTTTGAACAGGACACTCCTTGAGCACTCAGGCCCTTCCCAAAGAGTCGACATTCTTCCTGTTGCCCCAATAGAGGTCAGCTGGCCCAATGTCAATGGCTGTAATCTCTCAACTGCAGCTGAATGGGCAGCAGTTCACCCAAAGATTTTTCTTTCTGTGCCATATCCCTCTGCTCACACCTGTTCATTTCTACTCAAAGCAACCCTGCACAACTTCTCAGGACACGGGCATAACAGCAAGCTTCTCACACAAACTGCTAGCCCAGTCCAGGCAAAGCTCTTTCTCACCCTCATAAGCCAAACCTCACAGTCCATAGTTCTTACTGCATTTAGGTCTTTCAACTCTGACCAGAATAGTCCATCAAGCTGTACTTACAGCACTGCAAGGCATCTCTTAGGCCAAGGTTTCAAATCCTTCCACATTCCTCTTGAAGATCAGCTCCAAAATGCCAAAGCCACACAATCAGGTGTCTAGCAGCAATCCCACTCCTTAGTACCACTTTACTGTTGCAGTCAGGTTTGCATTGCTGGTAGAAATCACCCAACCAAGAGCAGCATGTGGGAAAAAGAGGTTTATTTTGACTTACAGGCTCGAGGGAAGCTCCATGATAGCAGGGGAAACAATGACATGAGCAGAGGGTGGACATCACCCCCTGGCCAATATAAGGTGGACAACAGGAACAGGAGAGTGTGCCAAACACTGGCATGGGGAAACTGGCTATAACACCCATAAGCCTGCCCTCAACAATATACCCCCTCCAGGAGGTGTTAATTCCCAAATCTCCATCAGTTGGGAACCTAGCATTCAGAACACTTAAGTTTATGGGGGACACCTGAATCAAACCGCCACAGAGAGAGAGAGAGAGAGGCAGAAAATGGGTGCACCAGGGCCTTCAGCCACTGCGAATGAGCTCCAGACGTGTGAGCCCCCTTGTGTGCATGTGCAACCTTGCACGCTTGCATCATTGTGTGTCTGGCTACGTGGGACCTGGAGATTCGAATGTGATGCAAACTCAGTTTTCTGTATGGACAGGCTTGTGTGCTACCGTGTGGATGTGGAAATCAGAGGACAACTTGAACACGTCTGTGCTTCACCTTCTGGAGCCAGGATCTCCTGCTGCAGCAAGTGAACTTCAGA
Organism: Dipus sagitta; assembly: GCA_036346955.1. Classification (NCBI taxonomy): domain Eukaryota; kingdom Metazoa; phylum Chordata; class Mammalia; order Rodentia; family Dipodidae; genus Dipus; species Dipus sagitta. Next base: position 18,193,037 of record CM070789.1, read on the forward strand.
CTAGCTGGTCCGCAAGCTTCGCCTTCTCCTGGCTCTGCTTCCTGTTGTGGGCATGCTGGGATCACGGAAGCACGTACCTCGTTGCATCTCACTTTACATAGGTGCTGGGGAATTGCACCTGGGCTAGCAGGCTTTGCAAGCAAGCATCTTCAACTGCTGAGCCATCACCTTCTTGTGTGTGTTCATGTGTGTGCATGTTCTTGTGTGAATGCAAACACACATGTGCTATGGCATGTGTGTGGAAATCAGAGGACAACTTTTGGGTCAGTCCTCCGTTTTTCTTTCTTTCTTCATCCCTTCCTTCCTTCCTTTCTTTCCTTCTTTCATTCTCTCTTTCTTCATCTCTTTCTTTCTTATTTCATCTTCTTTCTTTCTTTCTTTCTTTCTTTCTTTCTTTCTTTCTTTCTTTCTTCTCTCTCTCTCTCTCTCTCTCTTCTTTCTTCTCAACAATTTTTTTTTTTTTTTTTTGTTTTTGTTTTTGTTTTTCGAGGTAGGGTCTCACTCTAGCCCAGTCTGACCTGGAATTCACTATGGAGTCTCAGGGTGGCCTCGAACTCACGGCGATCCTCCTACCTCTGCCTCCTGAGTGCTGGGATTAAAGGAGTGTGCCACCACGCCCGGCTTCTCTCTCTTTCTTTCTCTTTCTTTGCTTTTTTGAGGTAGGGCCTCACTTTATAGCCCAATCTGGCTTAGAATTCACCACAAGAGTTCTGAGACTGCAGATGTGAATCAACACCCCAGCCCCAAATAGCTTTTAGGAGAGTTGTGCCAATGACATCATCATCAGCAAATTGTGTTCAGTGCTGATTTTGAAATATCTTTGTGAACACTATTATAATTATTTCTTTGTTTTTTAAAATTTATTTGAGAGAGAAAAGAGGTAAAGAGAGAGAGAGAGAGAGGGAGGGAGAGAATGGGCTCTCCAGGGCCTCTAGCCACTGCAAAGAAACTCCAGATGCATGTGTAACCTTGTGCATCTGGCTTACATGCGTTCTGGGGAATTGAACCTTGGTCCTTCTGCTTTGCAGGCAAGTGCCTTAACCACTAAGCCATCTCTTCAGCCCAGTCCTCTAGCTTTCCATCTCATACGAGGTGGGGTTTCTTACTGGGGATTCTCGCTCTGGTCTTCTTTTGTCTATGCTCACAGGGAGCTTCCGGGAAGTTCTCCTGCCTACACCTCCCATCTCCATGTGGGCATCAGCGTCAGCGCGCTGGGATTATGGGAGCCTGCCATGCCTTCCAGCTCTTACATAGGATTTGAGATTGAACTTGGGTGTTCCAGTTTGAGTGGTGAGAGCTTTGTCAATGAAGCCATCGTCTTGGCCCCTTGTTTCGTTTTTAGTACCGGGACTTGAACCCAGGGCCTTGCACATGCTCTAAGTATGTGCTCAATCACTGAGCTGCACTTGAAGCCTATGTGAACTTCATGGAATGCATGTCTGACATGTTAAAAAAAAAAAAACAAACAAACACTAAATGGGGCTGGAGAGATGGCTTAGTGGTTAAGTGCTTGCCTGTGAAGCCTAAGGACCCTGGTTTGAGGCTCGATTCCCCAGGACCACGTTAGCCAGATGCACAAGGGGGCGCACGTGTCTGGAGTTGTTTGCAGTGGCTGGAAGCCTGGTGCATAACCTCAAAACACCCATAATGGCACAGAATAAACATTCACACTACAAAAGGTGACATTGGGCATAGCAAAGAAATATTCAACCAATACAAGATTTAAAACAATCAGGGCAAAGATCAAGCTCTGTAGCTTCAAATCCAACAATTCTAGTAAGTGACAAATCTCCGAGTTTGATAATTCTAACCAGCAACAAATCTTTGGACTTCCAATACCGCCCCTCCAGCTAGGCTACTCATGGTCCTGATAAACTTCATCTCAACCAGCAGCTTTCCTTAGCAGCCATCACGTGGTCCCGGCATCTCCACTGGGTCTCCACTGCAATCCACGGTTCATCCTCATGGCCCCATGGGGTATCCATGCAGGTAACCAGCAAACCTGCTTCACACTGCCCATGGCCGTTTCCAAAACACAAGACCGTGTTGCAAACTCAATGACCCTCTCTTTCCTGCATTTCTTATACTCCATAATACCAGGTAGGGTGCCAATTTGTTAATCCGGGGTGGGTGGGGGGAATAAAGCAGACTTTGAACAGGACACTCCTTGAGCACTCAGGCCCTTCCCAAAGAGTCGACATTCTTCCTGTTGCCCCAATAGAGGTCAGCTGGCCCAATGTCAATGGCTGTAATCTTTCAATTGCAGCTGAATGGGTAGCAGTTCACCCAAAGATTTTTTTTTTTTTTTCTGTACCATATCCCTCTGCTCACACCTGTTCATTTCTACATAGAGCAACCCTGCACAACTTCTCAGGACCCGGGCATAGCAGCAAGCTTCCCACACAAACTGCTAGCCCAGTCCACACAAAGCTCTTTCTCACCCTCATAGGCCAAACCTCATAGTCCATAGTTCTTACTGCATTAAGGCCTTTCAACTCTGACCAGAATAGTCCATCAAGCTGTACTTACAGCACTGCAAGGCATCTCTTAGGCCAAGGTTTCAAATCCTTCCACATTCCTCTTAAAGATCAGCTCCAAAAGGCCAAAGCCACACAGTCAGGTGTCTAGCAGCAATCCCACTCCTTAGCACCACTTAACTGTTGCAGTCAGGTTCGCATTGCTGGTAGAAATCACCCAACCAAGAGCAGCTTGTGGGAAAAAGAGGTTTATTTTGACTTACAGGCTCGAGGGGGAAGCTCCATGATAGCAGGGGAAACAATGACATGAGCAGAGAGTGGACATCACCCCCTGGCCAATATAAGATGGACAACAGGAACAGGAAAGTGTGCCAAACACTGGCATGGGGAAACTGGCTATAACACCCATAAGCCTGCCCTCAACAATATACCCCCTCCAGGAGGCGTTAATTCCCAAATCTCCATCGGTTGGGAACCTAGCATTCAGAACACTTAAGTTTATGGGGGATACCTGAATCAAACCACCACAGAGAGAGAGAGAGGCAGAAAATGGGTACACCAGGGCCTTCAGCCACTGCGAATGAACTCCAGACGTGTGAGCCCCCTTGTGTGCATGTGCAACCTTGCACGCTTGCATCATTGTGTGTCTGGCTACGTGAGACCTGGAGATTCGAATGTGATGCAAACTCAGTTTTCTGTATGGACAGGCTTGTGTGCTACCGTGTGGATGTGGAAATCAGAGGACAACTTGAACACGTCTGTGCTTCACCTTCTGGAGCCAGGATCTCCTGCTGCAGCAAGTGAACTTCAGACTAGCTGGTCCGCAAGCTTCGCCGTCTCCTGGCTGTGCCTCCTGTTGTGGGCATACTGGGATCACGGAAGCACGTACCACGTTGCATCTCACTTTACATAGGTGCTGGGGAATTGCACCTGGGCTAGCAGGCTTTGCAAGCAAGCATCTTCAACTGCTGAGCCATCACCTTCTTGTGTGTGTTCATGTGTGTGCATGTTCTTGTGTGAATGCAAACACACATGTGCTATGGCATGTGTGTGGAAATCAGAGGACAACTTTTGGGTCAGTCCTCTGTTTTTCTTTCTTTCTTCATCCCTTCCTTCCTTCCTTTCTTTCCTTCTTTCATTCCTCTCTTTCTTCATCTCTTTCTTTCTTATTTCATCTTCTTTCTTTCTTTCTTTCTTTCTTTCTTTCTTTCTTTCTTTCTCTCTCTCTCTCTCTCTCTCTCTCTTTCTTCTCAACAATTTTTTTTTTTGTTTTTGTTTTTGTTTTTTGAGGTTGGGTCTCACTCTAGCCCAGGCTGACCTGGAATTCACTATGGAGTCTCAGGGTAGCCTGGAACTCACGGCAATCCTCCTACCTCTGCCTCCCGAGTGCTGGGATTAAAGGAGTGTGCCACCACGCCCGGCTTCTCTCTCTTTCTTTCTCTTTCTTTCCTTTTTTGATGTAGGGCCTCACTTTATAGCCCAAGCTGGCTTAGAATTCACCACAAGAGTTCTGAGACTGCAGATGTGAATCAACACCCCAGCCCCAAATAGCTTTTAGGAGAGTTGTGCCAATGACATCATCAGCAAATTGTGTTCAGTGCTGATTTTGAAATATCTTTGTGAACACTATTATAATTGTTCCTTTGTTTTTTAAAATTTATTTGAGAGAGAAAAGAGGTAGAGAGAGAGAGAGAGAGAGAGAGAGAGAGAGAGAGAGAGAGAGAATGGGCTCTCCAGGGCCTCTAGCCACTGCAAAGAAACTCCAGACGCATGTGTAACCTTGTGCATCTGGCTTACATGCGTTCTGGGGAATTGAACCTTGGTCCTTCTGCTTTGCAGGCAAGTGCCTTAACCACTAAGCCATCTCTTCAGCCCAGTCCTCTAGCTTTCCATCTCATACGAGGTGGGGTTTCTTACTGGGGATTCTCGCTCTGGTCTTCTTTTGTCTATGCTCACAGGGAGCTTCCGGGAAGTTCTCCTGCCTGCACCTCCCATCTCCATGTGGGCATCAGCGTCAGCGCGCTGGGATTATGGGAGCCTACCATGCCTTCCAGCTCTTACATAGGATTTGAGATTGAACTTGGGTGTTCCAGTTTGAGTGGTGAGTGCTTTGTCAATGAAGCCATCGTCTTGGCCCCTTGTTTTGTTTTTAGTACCAGTACTTGAACCCAGGCCCTTGCACATGCTCTAAGCATGTGCTCAATCACTGAGCTGCACTTGAAGCCTATGTGAACTTTATGGAATGCATGTCTGACATGTTAAAAAACAAACAAACACTAAATGGGGCTGGAGAGATGGCTTACTGGTTAAGCACTTGCCTGTGAAGCCTAAGGACCCTGGTTTGAGGCTTGATTCCCCAGGACGCATGTTAGCCAAATGCACAAGGCGGCGCACAAGTTTGGAGTTCATTTGCAGTGGCTGGAGGCCCTGGCGCGCCCATTCTCTCTCTCTCTATTTGCCTCTTTCTCTGTCTGTTGCTGTCAAATAAATAAATTAAAATTAAAATTAAAAACTTTAAAAAAAAGAAAAGAGAAAATTAATCCAACTCAATTCCTGAGAAGAGGAATGTTTGGCTCTAAAGTCACTTCGTTGCTCTCAAGCTCTGTCATATGAATTAGCTGCTTTGTTCTGTTTCAGCTAGGAAAGAGCAGCCTGCTCTAGAATGATCCTTTGGATGACAAGAAGGAACACAGATTCATCCAAAGTTGTTTAATGAAAAATGATGTGCCAATAAATAGAAATTATTCATTTCACATATTACACACACACACACACACACACACACACACACACACACAATAACAATAATGTGGCCAGGCATGGTGGTGCACGCCTTTAATCCCAGCAGTTAGGTGGCAGAGGTAGAAACATCGCTATGAGTTGGAGGCCAGCCTGAGACTACATAGTGAATTCCAGGTCAGCCTGGGCTACAGCGAGACCCTACCTCAAAAAAAATCCCACAAAACAAAACAAAACAAAACAAAAATAATGTGGGGCTACAGAGATGGCTCAGCGGTTAAGGCACTCGCCTGCAAAGCCTAACAATCCAGGTTTGATTCCCCAGTACCAACTTAAAACCAGATGCACAAAGGGGCACATGCATCTGGAGTTCATTTGCAGTGGCAAGAGGCCCTGGCACACCCATTCTTTTTTTTTTTTTTTTGAAGGGCAAGTTCAAGGTAGGGTCTCACTCTAGCCCCGACTGACCACGCCCGGCTTGTTTTCTTGTAATTCTTTTTTTTTTTTAATTTTATTTATTTATTTATTTATTTATTTATTTATTTTAAGATGCAGAACAAGAACACTATAATCTTGGCAAGTCATACATAAAAACGCAGAACATAGTAAGTTGCCGTTGTAACAATTCCAGTCTTTCAACCTCTTCCCACAGCTTTCACGTATCTGGCAAGACAAAACTCAGAGGTTCTTAAGGGTTTTTGTTTTTTTTCTTTTTCTTTTAATTACACACACATATCAGAATGGTTACCTACACTCTCTTAAGAAAGGGAAACGTATTTCTGTTTCTTCCAGAAGGTACTGGAATTAGCTTGGGGCAAAGCAAAACTCAACCACTGGAAGCTAATTCTCTGAAACTAGTAGTGATATTCAGGTTAAGGTAACATGGCTGTATAGCTTTCACCTTAAATAATCAGCAACAGTTTTTGAGGGGTGGGGGGCTTTCTTGTTACTGGATGGGTACCAACGAGCAGTCCCCTAGAACTTTCCATTCCTTCTTCAGCTTGCTTGGATCCAGTAACTTCTCAAAGGCTTTTAGGAAATGTCCTTTTTTTCTTGGAAGTATCTTCTGTGCCTCCCAGACATGCAGCGTGGCAAACACCCCTTTCTTGTGTCAGTCAGAGCTGCTTTGAGCATGGATGCAATACGAGCTGCTGGAGATCTGGCAAACACCGGCTTGATGCTAATGGTCTCTACATACTACACAGGCGGTCTCAGGAGAACAACTGTTATATTCCCAGTGCTAAATTAAGGCGATCATGGAAGCAGGCAGCCTTGCCCACACAGCACATTCACCAAGAGGGGCTTTACTTCCCTTCCAATGGACTTGTGCGAGGCAGGAGTAGAAACGCGCCTGAGTTGGTGTATTAGTCAGGGTTCTCTAGAGGAACAGAACTGCTAGAATGAATTATTTTAAAAGGGGATTTATTGGATCAGCTTACAGTAGTCCAATAGCAGTTGCAGGCCCGAGAATCACCGAACCTGGTAGTTGCTCAGTCCTCGTATCCAGATGCCTCAGCAGTCCCGACCCGGCACTGCAGATGGTGCTGGAAAGCCTGGAGGCTTCCTGAGGAGCCGCTGGGTTTCAATCCACGGGGGTCTTCGGTTGATGCTGGTCCTTCGTCCGCACTGGTCTTCAATCCACGCTGGAAGGTAGCAAGCAGCTCCAGCAGCCAAATGGAAGGGAAAGCAGGAAGGAAGGAAGGAACTTTTTTTACCCAGAGCTTCCTTCTATCAAGTCCCCCTCTGGGCGGGGCCGCCCATTCTGGCTGAAGGGCTCACCCTGGGGGAAAGACTTCCTCCTTTAGTTGATCCTTCCTAGAAGCAACCTATGGATTACTAAACAGATCAAGTTGACAACACCTTAACTATCACAGTTGGATCTTGAGGTAGGTAATAGGAACAAAGAAAAACGCAGCTCTCTAGGTCCTTATGGTTTATGTCTTAATACTTCACAAGGCCTAAGCGGCACAGCCAGCTCAGTGCACACCGTCCCTAACACACACCACTGGGCTTCTGCAGGCTGTCAAGTTCCGCGTACTCGCAGCTCTTTCAGAAGGTCATGCCATCACTGAATTACCACTCTTGATTTTTTCCCCCCAAACCTGGGATTATCTCAATAATTTATCTCATATTTTGTATTATTAACTTCATCTTTCGTATGTGCTAAGTTATGATTACAGGGAAAAAAACTACCTATTTCCTATAGAATCATACAATATAAAGTATATAAATGCTTCCTGATGGAAATATACTTTACAAAGTTTAATATCTTTCATAAAGGAAGCCAGAGATCTATTCCTTTTTGACTTTGTAAACTTTGAAAAGTTAATCTATGTGAACCTCTGTGCCACTCTAAGTTGAAACTACACTAATCGTCCTATTACAGAGATTAAGGAATCTATTATAAAATGCAGCTTACTAACATTTCCAGGAGGAAGCATCTCAAATTTGAGAATAGAAGAGCCTTCAGGTTAGTGCCTGCCATGACAGAATCAGTATTAATAACACACACACTGGGTGTGGATGAATTCCAGAGTATGTAGCCTTTTGAGGATCATCATTGAAAGGTTGCCTGGAAATAAAACATGTCATTGCTACTGCCACATTCAAAGTCTGCAGGATCTAAGCGAATTCAGAGACATGGAGTTGACATGCTAGAGCCAGAAAGGCAGGCAGGGATCGCTTGATTTGTGAGCAGCCTGCACAAGGCTCGGGGCAGAAGCAGACCACTGAAGAATCAGTTGACCCACCCTGCTCCTCCACATCCCAGTGTGGCTGCCCACCAGAAGACAAAGGCCTGGACATTCTGGGGCTCAACACCAAGTACACTGCCTTACAGTTTGGAGAACAGGATTCAGTGTTGACTTGGGGTGAGGGGGGGCAGGTACATTAAAGAAAATGCAATTGCTCTCTTCATAGGATTGTCTTGGTTTCTTTCTCCACATCGAGAGCGTGTATTTAAGAAGGTCAGAACGGCTGGCACGAGAAATACACTGCCACCCCCCACTGCACATCATGTAAACACAATAAAAGTTTTATGTCGCTACAGATTTTCCAAGTTAACTATTTCTTCTAGTTTTCACTTACATTGTCTGAAGGAACAAACTAAAGAGAATGCCTTCAAATGAATTCTTTATTCTCTCCCTTTCATAATAGATTTGGGTTAGCATTAAAAAAAAGTTGACAAAGCTTTCAGAAAAATCTAGCTGGTAGCAGAGATGGAGAACAGATGACACCAGGAATCAGACCCAGAAAGGTGACTTACTCTGCACAAATATGCTGACAAGCCATATTTTGGGGACACTGAAAAACCCTTGACCCAATGTAAAGCCCAGGCTGCAGTTTATAATAAAAATATTACCACAGCATCCCATGCAAAGGAAAATACACACTGAATATTAAAAGGGATATGTCCAAATCCTGCAGTTCTTTGGAAACAAAACAAAGTAAGTTTTCCTAGACTTCACTGAAAGTCATTACAAATATCTTAAAACAGTCTTCAACAACTGGCGACTTGGCTGTTTGTAGTGGCAGTTTGGGGTATACAGTGAGGCTCTGCCTCAATTCTATTCTTTGAGTGTCAATATGTATATAAGGGCATGTGTGCATGCAGAGGCCACAGGAGAACTTTGGGTGTCATTCTCTGCTGCTTACCCATGACGTTTCTGAGACGGGCTCTTTCCCTCAGCCTGAAGCTGTGGTTTTTGGTCGGTGAGGCCAGTTTCCACCGCTCTGCAGATTAGCGTTATGATGTGTATGGCCACATTCAGCTTATGTGGGTTCTGGGGAGATGAATCCAGGTTGTCCCAGACCTTCCTTATGCACTCTTAACCATGAGCCATCTAGCTCCTCAGCCCCACTTTTATTAAAATGTTTTTCCTTTGTACTTTTATAGGGAATTTGATATCCATAAAGAGTATTTAATAAATACGAATAATCGTAAGTAATTTTTTTTTGGTGTTTCAAGGTAAGGTCTCACTCTAGCCCAGGCTGACCTAGAATTCACTATGGAGTCTCAGGGTGGCCTTGAACTCGCGGCAATCCTACCTCTGCTTCCTGAGTGCTGGGATTAAAGGCGTGCACCACCACGCCCGGCGTAAGTATATTTTAACTGAGATTTCAGTTCTAATAGCCAGTGAAATTTCACTGAACCTTAGGAGATGTTAGCCACAAGCTTACAATTGCCTTGCAAGTTACATTTCTAATAGTTTTCTTGCCTACACATTAAAAATCTCTAAAATTCTTCCTTCAATATCGAAGCTCAGATACTTGGACCATAGTGCACAGATTAAGTACGTGAGAGATCTGTCTGTTACCTACAAAGTTATACAAGAGATTCCAGTTCAAGTTGACAGAACATAAACTAGACTTAAAGTGCTGTGTTAAAAAAAATACACTTCATTGGCGCAGTTACAAAAATGTTCTATTTAGAAGACACGGCATTGTAAGGAAAAAATATTTAGAATCATCATCCTACAATTGCTCAATTTTGCTTTTTTTCTTTTTAACAACATTGTCTTTTTCAAAGAATGACAGGTAGCTGGTCACACGTAAATCATGTGTCCACACTTGACCAGAGGCCGCACGCATATGTTAAGTTTGAACATTTTCTCACCTCTACTTGTAAATTACCTCATTTATCTTAGTGCTTAAGAAGTACATAGGCTTGTTTTAAATGGTTTTTTGGTTTTTTGAGATAGGGCCTCACTCTAGCCCAGGGTGACCTGGAACTCATTCTGTAGATCTAGGCTGGCCTCAAATTCATGCTGATCCTACCACCTCAGCCTCCTAAGCACTGGGATTAAAGGCATATGCCACCATGCCTGGTTTGTTTTAAATAATTTTAAAACCTGAAATAAACTGCAGAATTTCCTAACAGTAGAGGTATTATGGTTAAGGATAAAAGTGTGGTCGGATGAAAAGCAAAATTAGTAATACAAATGCAATCCACAACAAGAAAAATAATTCTTCTCTTATAGCCATTCTGTAGAGATGTGTCATTTCCAAGTCCCAGTTGAAGGAACCGAGTCACTTCCCAATTTTGTTTCTACAATGTGCCTGTAAGCTACCTTACTTCAAAACAGAAGCACATTTGTAGAATGTCATACTGAGTAACAGCGCTGAAGGTAATTGTTACAGGCTCTCAAACTCTGTACTGAATGGTTGCATCTTAACTATCTATACAGATCATTGGTCCAGTAACATGAAAATAGAGAACAACATCTGGAAACTTGTCTCATCCAATGTGCAGAGATAAACGGGTTAACCATTCTTCCCACTATTTCTGAAGGCAAGTCCTTGTTTATAGTGTAATATGATGGAAATTCAAGCGTCACTTTTTCCAAGCTACTGCACGAAAAGGATGCTGAAGGCCATCACTACACAGCACACTGCGACATACGGACTTTTTCGTTCACCAATTCTGGCACATTTCCAAAATATCCCCAACAATCCAGTCTTATTTCTGTCCAAGACGCTGGGTGCCAAGGACCGGATGTAAGCACATGTACATTTAAGCAGCAAGATGACGGTCAGCAGACTCTGGAAATTGAAAATGGTAGACATGGTGAGACCCGCCGAGCCCCAGCCACATCACCCTTCCGGCCCGCGGGAAGCCCATGTGTGTGTCGCTCGCTCCTTCCCTTTTGTTAATTTTTATTTATTTGAAAGTGACAGAGAGAGAGAGAGAGAGAGAGAGAGAGAGAGAGAGAGAGAGAGAGAGAGAATGAGAATATGGGCATGCCAGGGCCTCCAGCCACTGCAAACGAACTCCAGACACGTGCGCCCCCTTGTGCATCTGGCTAACTTGGGTCCTGGGGAATCGAACCTCGAACCGGGGTCCTTAGGCTTCACAGGCAAGCGCTTAACCGCTAAGCCATCTCTCCAGCCCTACCTTATTTTTTTAAAATTTTTTTTGTTTATTTTTATTTATTTGAAAGAGAAGGAAAGAAAAAGAGGGAGAGAGAGAGAGAGAGAGAGAGAGGGAGAGAGAGAGAGAGAGAGAGAGAGAGAGAGAGAGGAGAGAGAGAGAGAGAGAGAGAGAGAGAGGGAGAGAGAGAAAGGGAGGATGGGTGCATCAGGGTCTCCAGCCACTGCAAATGAACTCCAAATGCATGCGCCACCTTGTGCATCTGGCTTATGTGGGACCTGGAGAGTTCAAAAACAGAAACCAAGCTGGTATTCAGGGTCTGGTAGCTTGGACTGAAAGCCCTTGACTGTGCTGTAAAACTCTACACAATCGTCCTTCGTCATCTGCCACCGCCACCATCTGCCACCTCTTTCTGACTCAGTAAGTTCCAGGCCTCTGTTGTGACAGATGAAAGGGCCATGCGCCCCTCACAGGACCTGGTGCTGTAAAAGGTGGTGTTAGCTGTCACGTCACGTGGGGCCTGGAGTCAGTTTTATGGCCAAGAAAAGGTCATGTGCAGTCCAGAATGACAGAACAGGAACTGTGAGGATGAGGCAGGTCTTCAGAAAAGAGCAAAGGAGGGAGGTCACGTAGCTCCCAGGATTTATACAGCAGGACCCCCTACTTGGACAGCTTCTCTAGTCCCATCCTCAGCTCCTGCATTCAACAGCCTTCTCGTGAGTTCTAGTGTCCTTCAAAACAAGCCCACTGTCAAAAACTCTGAGCTAGCTGAGTCAGTTTCTGTTCTGTTTCTTTCAATCAAGGACTTGGTAGTGACATAGTCAGTGACACAGTCAATTAAAACAAAATCTCCAAGCTGAACTTGCTTGCTTACTGTCAACTTTTAGCAACAGCACCAACGACACAAGTGTGTACCTCTGCCAAAGGGAAGGGTTGTCAAGTCTCCTTGTATAGGAGCTGTGCCCCACCCCTGTGTCCACGTAAGGGTCTGGATCTAACGATCCTCTGAGGAGTGGAGTTTCCTAGACACCATCTCATCAGAGACTTGAACGGATGGGCTCAAAATTTTCTTCTCAGGGCTGGGTGTGGTGGCGCGCGCCTTTGATCCTAGCAGTCAGGAGGCAGAGTTAAGAGGATTGCCGAGAGTTCGAGGCCAACCTGAGACTACACAGTGAATTCCAGGTGAGCCTGAGCTAGAGCGAGACCCTACCTCAAAAAAACAAAAAAGAAAAAAATTCTTCTCAGCCTGGTGTGGTGGCGCATGCCTTTAATCCCAGCACTTGGGAGGTAGAGGTAGGAGGATTACTGTGAGTTCAAGGCTAGTTTGGAGCTACAAAATGAGTCCAGATCAGCTTGGGTTAGAGTGAAACCTGCCTCAAAAATTTCTTCTTTCTTTTTTCTTTGAGCTAGGGTCTCACTGTAGGTCAGGCTGATCTGGAATTCACTATGGAGTCTCAGGGTGGCCTCGAACTCACAACGATCCTCCTACCTCTGCTTCCTGAGTGCTGGGATTAAAGGCATGTGCCACCACACCTGGCTGCTTCTGCTTCTTCTCCTCCTCCTCTTCCTCCTCCTCCTCCTCTTCCTTCTTCTTTCTTCTTCTAAATATATTTTATTTATTTGAAAGAGAGAAAGAGGCAGAGAAGGATAGAATGGGCATGCCAGGACCTCCAGCTACTGCAAACGAACGCCAGATGCATGCACCTCCTTGTGCATCTGGCTTATGTGGGTCCTGGAGAATCAAACGGGATCCTTTGGTTTTGCAGGCAAACGCTTTAACTGCTAAGCCATCTTTCCAGCCCTGGCTTCTTTTTTTTTTTTTTAATTGAGAACTTTAATACATGAACATATTATGATTTGGTCATATTACCATCAGGTTATACTCCTATGTCTCCAATCCCACTGAGGCCCTCTGCAGTGGGGTTTTCAATAATCACTGTGAGATCTCATGAATGTACCTGTGTGTGTGGGTGTGTATGTGTGGGGGACATCTTCCTGCCCTGTGTCTCTTACATTCTTTCTGCCTCCTCTTCCACAATGTTCCTTAAGCCTTGTGAGGGGCATATTATAAGTCTCCTTGAATACTGAGTTCTCATGAGCCTCTGATTTTCTGCTTTGGTGTGTTTTGAGTCTCCTCAGTGTCTACGGTCATCTCTCTGGAGAAGGTTCTCAGGCTGGGCTCAAAATTTTCTTATTTCTTCTGCATTTTTAGATGTTATCCTATTCAGAAGTTTATTTTCAGTGGAAGAGGAGTGAAAGGGGACTTTTTGTAGTAATAATACATATCCATTGAAGATTTTTTGAAATATATTTTATTTGCAAGTGGGGGGGGGGGAGAGAATGGGTGTGCCAGGGCCTCTAGCCACTGCAAACGAGCTCCAGTCTTTGTATGTCTGACTTTATGTGGGCACTTGGGAATAGAACCCAGGTCCGTAGGCTTTGCAGGCATGTGCCACAACTGCTGAGCCATCTCTGCAGTCCCCAGAGAGTTAAAAAAAAATATTCTTATTTGTGAGGAGAGAGAGAGAGAGACAGAGAGAGAATGGGTGTGCCACAGCCTCCTGCCACTGCAAACTAGCTCTATATGCATGCACTGCTTGGCACATCTGGCTTTATGTGGGTACTGGGAAATTGAACCCAGACTGACAGGCCTTGCAAGAAAGTGCCTTCAGCTGCTGAGCCATCTTCTTAGCCCTGAGTTTTTTAAAAATTAATTAATTTATTTGGCAGAGAAAGAGAGAGAAAGGGAGGATGGGTGCATCAGGGTCTCCAGCCACTGCAAATAAACTCCAGACGCATGCGCCCTCTTGCACATCTGGCTGACGTGGGTCCTGGGGAATCGAACCTGGTTCCTTTGGCTTTGCAGGCAAATGCCTTAACTGCTAAGCCATAGCTTCAGCCCCATTTGTTTGTTTTTGAGACTAGATATGTAGCCCAGAATGGCCTTGAACTCATGACCTTCCTGCTTCAGCCTCCTGAGTGCATCATAAGGTCCTGCTAGATCCTCTTCACAATATCAGTGTGAATTAAAGAGAAAAATGCTAAAATAATTTATAGTTTTCCACCAATGAATAATTATCAGTAATTTTTAGGACATCACTCAAACAAAGTAAAAACATAATCACATCTCCGTGCTCTAAGAGTTCATACTAGGGTTGGAGAGATGGCTTAACGGTTAAGTGCTTGCCTGTGAAGCCTAAGGACCAGGGTTCAAGGCTTGATTCCCCAGGTCCAATGTAAGCCAGATGCACAAGGAGGCGCATTTGTCTGGAGTTCATTTGCAGTGGCTGGAGGCCATGGCACGTCTATACTCTCTATCTATCTGCCTCTTTCTCTCTCTGTCTGTCGCTCTCAAATAAATAAATAAAAATAAACAAAAAAATTTTTTTTAAAAAGAATTCATATTATTCCATTGATCCATTTACTCAGATAGATCGAAGGACCAGAATCGTAAATTCAGAATAAGACTTCTTTATTCTTTCTGATAACCAGCACCTCCATTTACTTTTGTAGGAAATGAAAAGGAATCATTATCTGATTAGATACCATAATGTCTAGGGACTCTGGCTCCACACATCCCCCTCCGGCCTTTTATCCACACAGCAGTTGATGCGAGGTTTTCTTTACTTCCTTACTGCTTAGCCGAGCCTTCTTATTTCCTGGTAAGATACCAACTGACTTTAATTCCAGAGAGGTCTGCTTGGCTACTCCACAATCCTGTTTTGTTTTATTTTCTCATTCATTTTCCAGGACGCAACATTTGATAAGCTTCCCCCTTGGGGCAAACGTTTATTATTGGTGTCCCTCTTCCCATGGTCCCTTGTGAGGTTGAATTGACCCTCTCTTGTTTTATTTACCATACTTCAAAAAAGCAAGTCATCTGATTCCATGTTACTTGACCTCTACACCAGTGACTTATTGTTTAGGATTTTTTTCTTTGTTTATTTTTATTTTTATTTTTATTTATTTATTTATTGAGGTAGGGTCTCTCTCTAGTTCAGGCTGACCTGGAATTCACCATGTATTCTCAGGGTGGCCTCAAACTCACAGCGATCCTCCTACTTCTGCCTCCCAAGTGCTGGGATTGAAGGTGTGCATCACCATGCCCGTTTTTTTTTTTTTTGTGTGTGTGTGTGTGTTTGCCGCAGGGTTTCATTGTGGTACTGGCTGATCTGGAACTCTCTCTGTAGCCCCAGGCTGGCCTCACTCACAGTAGTCAACCTACTTCAGCCTTCCAAGTGCTGGGATGATAGGCATGCGCCACCACACCTGGCTTCCTTTAGTTTAAATTGACTTTTTTTTTTTTTTTTTTTTTCAAGGTAGGGTCTCACTCTGGTCCAGGCTGACCTGGAATTCACTATGTAGTCTCAGGCTGGCCTCGAACTCACGGTGATCCTCCTACCTCTGCCTCCCGAGTGCTGGGATTAAAGGCGTGCGCCACCACGCCCGGCTTAAATTGACTATTTTAATCATCAAAGTAGGAACATAGGCCTGGAGAGATGGCTCAGCCGTTAAGGTGCTTGCCTGCAAAGCCTAAAGACCCCAGGTTGATTCCCCAGTATCCACAAAAAGCCAGATGCACAAAGTGGTGCATACATCTGGAGTTTGTTTACAGTGGCTGGAGGCCCTGGAGTGCCCATTCCCATTTTCTCTGTTCTTTCTATCTGTACAAATAAATAAATAAACAATTCAAAATATTTATTTTTTAGCTGGACATGGTGGCAATCGCCTTTAATCCCAGCACTAGGGAGGCAGAGGTAGGAGTAGCACCATGAGTTTGAGGCCACCCTGAGACTGCATAGTGAGTTCCAGGTCAGCCTGGGTTAGTGTGAAACCCTACGTCGAAAAACCAAAAAAAAAAAAAAAAAATAATAATAATAATAATAAATTTATTTTAAAAGTAGGAACATAACAATGAGCTTGGTGCATTACTTTTGTCTATACAGGGTGTGCCACCGTTGGCTGCATCTCTCTATTTCCCACTAATAAAGTATATACCGTCACAATATTATGTATTATGTATATTATGTATATAATGTAGGAATGCTGTACTGCAATTTGTTGTTGCGTTTGTTGTGTACATGTGACGTGTGCACATATGTGTATATGCTTTCATATGTGTGTGGGTGACTAGGTGGGCATGTGGGTGTGAAGCCAGAGGTTGACAGTGGGTGTCTTCCTTAGTCATTCTCCTTCCTTCTTTCCTTCCTTCCTTCCTCCCTCCCTTCCTTCCTTCCTTCCTTCCTTCCTTCCTTCCTTCCTTCCTTCCTTCCTTCCTTCTTTGTTTTGTTTTGTTTTGTTTTGTTTTGTTTTTCGAGGTAGGGTTTCACTCTAGTCCAGGCTGACCTGGAATTCACTATGGAGTCTCAGGGTGGCCTTGAACTCACGGCAATCCTCCTACCTCTGCCTCCCGAGTGCTGCGATTAAAGGTGTGCGCCACCATGCCTGGTTTACCTTATTTTTTTAAATTTTTTTTTGTTTATTTTTATTTACTTATTTGAGAGCGAGAGCGAGAGAGAGAGAGAGAGAGAGAATGAGCGCACCAGGGCTTTCAGCCACTGCAAATGAACTCCAGATGCATGCGCCATGTGCATGTGCATCTGGCTTACGTGGGTCCTGGGGAATAGAGCCTTGAACCGGGGTCCTTAGGCTTCACAGGCAAGTGCTTAACCACTAAGCCATCTCTCCAGCCCTACCTTATTTTTTTTAATAACTTTTTTTTTTTCTGAGGTAGGGTCTCATTCTAGCTCAGGCTGACCTGGAATTTACTATGTAGTCTCAGGCTGGCCTTGAACTCACGGCAATCCTCCTATCTCTGCCTCCGGAGTGCTGGGATTAAAGGCGTGCGCCACCACACCCAGGTTTTATTGATAACATTTTATCTGCCAAGAGTGCTTAAAATATTGCACACAAAAATATTAAACAAAACGTGTAAGAGCCAGGCATTATGGTACATGACTATAATCCTAGCAATTAGGAGGCTGAGGCAGGAAGATCAAGAATTGAGGCCAGCCTGAGTTGTATAGTGTGTCTTGTCTCAAAACAAAACAAAATATAAAAATTCTTGGGCTGAAGAGATGGCTCGGTCATTAGGGTGCTTGCCTGCAAAGCCTAACCACCCAGGTTTGATTACCCAGTACCCATGTAAAGCCAGATGTACATAGTAGCATACATCTGGAGTTTGTTTGAAATGTCTGGAGGCCCTGGCCCATTCTCTCTGTCTGTCTCTTCTCTCTGTCTTTCTCTCTCCTTGCAAATAAATAAATAAAAGCATTTTTGATATAAAAATTCTTGTCCTGGTTGGGCATAAAAGCACGAATGTTCAATCCCAGCAGTCTGGAGGCTGAGGCAGGAGGATCTTGAGTCAAGATCATCCTGGGCTTCACAGCAAGAACCAGCCTCAAAAGGAGAGAAAGAGGGGGGTGGAGGGATGGCTTAGTGGTTAAGGCACTTGCCAGCAAAGCTAAAGGACCCAGATACTATTCCCCAGGACTCACATAAGCCAGATGCACGAGGTGGCACGTGCGTCCAGAGTTTGTTTGCAACGGCTGGAGGCCTTGGCTTGCCATTTTCTCTTCTCTGTCTCTGCCCCAAATAAACAAATAAAAACTTTTTTGTTGTTGTTGTTGTTTGTTTTTTTCTTTTCTTTTTTCTGAGGTAGGATCTCACTCTAGTTCAGGCTGACCTGGAATTCATTATGTAGTCTCAGGGTGGCCTTGAACTCATGGCGATCCTCCTACCTCTGCCTCCTAAGTGCTGGGATTAAAGGCATGCACCACCACACCCTGCTGAAAAACGTTTTTTTCAAAAGGAGAGACAGAGGGCTGGAGAGATGGCTTAGCGGTTAGGCACTTGCCTGTGAAGCCTAAGGGCCCCAGTTCGAGGCTCGATTCCCCAGGACCCACGTTAGCCAGATGTGCAGTTGTCTGGAGTTCGTTTGCAGTGGCTGGAGGCCCTGATGTGCCCATTCTCTCTATCTGCCTCTTTCTCTCTCTGTCTGTCGCTCTCAAATAAATAAATAAAAATAAGCAAAAATAATTTAAAACAAAAAATGAAATAAAATATTTAAAATAGCTTGGTAATAAGTGCCTTTTCCTCAGGGCGTAGAGTGGAAGGGTTATGCCTCCACCACCCCCCATGACAAAGGGTTAACAGTGAATGCAGCTAGCTGTGCACCTGTGTGAGCCTTCCTCTCTGGATGGGAGGCTGAGGGGACAATACCTTCCAGGCTAGCATTGCTGCCTGCAGAACAGATGGGCACAGCGGCTGCATGAGTCAGAGGTCCTTCTAAACATGGTACAGCCTGAGTAGAAATGAGAAAAAAAAAAAAAAAAAAAAAAAAAAGGATGGTTGGACTTTTGCAGGGGCTAGAGGCTTTGGTGTGCCCATTTTCTCTCTCACTATATATATAAATATCTGCCCCTCTCTCTCAAATAAATAAAATGTGTTTAAATATTTTTTATTTACCTATTTATTTGACAGAGAAAGAGGGAGAGAGAGAATGGGAACGTGAGCAGGCCTCCAGCCACTGCAAACAAACTCCAGACACGTGAGCCCCTAGTGCATCTGGCTAACGTGGGTCCTGGGGAATCAAAGCTGGGTCCTTTGGCTTTGCAGGCAAACACCTTAACTGGTAAGCCTTCCCTCCAGCCCAATAAAATATTTTTGAATAAAAAGAAAAAAAGAAGACGGGTGTGGTGGTACATGCCTTTAATCCCAACACTCTGGAGGCAGAGGTAGGAGGTTTGCCATGAGTTCAAGGCCACCCTGAGGCTACATTGAGACTAAATAGTGAATTCCAGGTCAGCCTGAGCTAAAGTGAAACGCTACCTTGAAAAACAAACAAACAAACAAACAAACAAACAAACAAACAAAAAAAAAGGTGGCTGGAGAGATGGCTTAGTGGTCAAGGTGCTTGCCTCCAAAGCCAAAGGACCTCTGCTTGATTCCCCAGGACCCACCTAAGCCAGATGCTCAAGGTGGCACATGTGTCTGGAGTTCATTTGCAGTGGCTGGAGGCCCTGGCATGCCCATTCTCTCTCTTTCTCCATCTGTCTGTCTTTCTCAAATAAATAAATAAAATATTTAAAAAAGAAAGAAATTCAGCTGGGTGTAGTGGTGCACGCCTTTAATCCTGGCACTAGGGAGGCAGAGGTAGGAGGATCACAGAGAGTTTGAGGCCACCCTGAGACAACATAGTGAATTCCAGGTCAGCCTGAGCTAGAGTGAGACCCTACCTCAAAAAACTAAAAAAAAAAAAAAAAAAAAAAAAAGGGCTGGAGAGATGGCTTAGTGGTTAAGCACTTGCCTGTGAAGGCTAAGGACTCCGGTTCAAGGCTCGATTCCCCAGGACCCATGTTAGCCAGATGCACAAGGGGGCGCACGTGTCTGGAGTTCGCTTGCAGTGGCTGGAAGCCCTGGCGTGCCCATTCTCTCTCTATCTGCCTCTTTCTCTCTCCCTCTCTCTGTCACTCTCAAATAAATAAATAAAAATGAACCAAAAAGTATTAAAAAAAAAAAAGAAAAGAAAAAAGAAAGAAATTCAATTCATGTTTAAAAGGAAAGAAATCAAGAAAGGACAATAGCTGAGGACCAAAGAGTAAATAAGTGGGTTATGAATGGAGGAGCCTAATTTTACATTAACACTTCCAAGGAAGCTCAGAGTAAGACAATCGTAGCTCAGTTCTACCCAATGCCTGGAAGGGCAAAGCTCTATGTCTGCCAAGACCATTCTTGCTCTTGGAGGCTGCACAAGTGACTCCACTGTGTAGACGTGCCCGTTCAACATGGTGATGGACTGAACTTACCAACAACTGAATGGAAATCTCTTAACATGCCATATGTAGTCACAGGGTGGCCTCGAACTGAGGGTGATCCTCCTACCTCTGCCTTCTGAGTGCTGAGATCAAAGGCATGCACCATCACACCTGACTCATTCTTTTTGAAATTATTTTATTTTATTTATGGAAAAGGTAATTGTTACCAAACTATTTTAAATATTTTATTTATTTGAAAGAGAAGGAAAGAAAAAGAGGGAGGGAGGGAGAGAGAGAGAGAGAGGGAGAGAACGAGCATGCCAGGGTCTCTAACCATTGCAAATGAACTCCAAATGCATGCGCCACCTTGTGCATCTGGATTTACATGGGTACTGGGGAATCAAGCCTGGGTCCTTTGGCTTTGCAGGCAAGCAAATGCCTTAACTGCTAAGCCATCTCTCCAGCCCAGGGGATCCATTCTTTTTTTCTTCTTCTTCTTTTTATTTATTTATTTACAAGTAGAGAGACAGAGAGAGAGAATGGCTATGCCAGGGCCTGTAGCCACTGCAAATGAACTCCAGACACATGTGCCCCTTGTGCATCTGGTTTATATGGGTCCTGGGGAATTGAACCTGGGTCCTTTGGCTTCACAGGCAAATGCCTTAACGGCTAAGCCATTTCTCTAGCACCCACCCCGTTTTTTTTTTTTTTTTATAAGAGTGAAAGAATTGGTGCACCAGGGCCTCCAGTCACTGCAATGGAACTTCAGACACATGTACCATCTTGTGCGTATGTGCAACCTTGCACACTTGCATTACCTTGTGCGTCTGGCTTATGTGGGACCTGGAGAGTTCAAAAACAGAAACCAAGCTGGTATTCAGGGTCTGGTAGCTTGGACTGAAAGCCCTTGACTGTGCTGTAAAACTCTACACAATCGTCCTTCGTCATCTGCCACCGCCACCATCTGCCACCTCTTTCTGACTCAGTAAGTTCCAGGTTCATCATTCTCTTTTTAGTTCCTAAACAATGCCAGTCCTTTCCTGCCACCCTGCCTTAGCACATTAGTCACCCTTACACTTTGCACACTTTTGCTTCCTCTTTTTATATGACCAGCACTTACTGATATCTTTTAAAATTTTTTAAGTTTATTTTATTCTTATTTATTTGAGAGAGAGACAGTGAAGGAGGCATATAGAGAGACAGAGAGAGAATGGGCACACCAGGGCCTTTAGCCACCGCAAACAAACTCCAAACGCATATGCCACCTTGTGCATCTGGCTTATGTGGGTCCGGGAAAACGAACCAAGGTCCTTTGGCTTTGCAGGCAAGCTCCTTAACTGCTAAGCCATCCTTCCAGCCCACTTGCGGATAACTTTTAGCCACAGTTCAAGGGTCATCTTCTCAAAAGGCTTTCCTAATCACTCTTTTTAAAATATATTTTATTTATTTATTTATTTATTTGAGAGTGAAAGAAAGAGGCAGGTAAAGAAAGAGAGAGGGAGAATGGGTGCACCAGGGCCTCTAGCCACTGCAAATAAACTCCAGATGCATGTGCCCCCTTGCACATCTGGCTCAGATGGGTATTGGGGAATGAAACCTGGGTCCTTAGGCTTTGCAAGCAAACACCTTAACCACTAAGCTGTCTCTCCACCCCTAACCACTCTTTTTTTAAAAAATATTTTATTTAAAGCCGGGCGTGGTGATGCATGCCTTTAATCTCAGCACTCGGGAGGCAGAGGTAGGAGGATCACTGGGAGTTCAAGGCCCCCTGAGACTACATAGTGAATTCCAGGTCAGCCTGGACTACAGTGAGACCCTACCTCGAAAAACCAAAAAAAAAAAAAAAAAAAAAAAAAAAAAAAAATTACCTATTTGAGAGAGAGGCAGATAGAGGAAGAGAATGGGTGTGCCAGGGTCTCCAGCCACTGCAAATGAACCTCAGACATATGCGCCACCTTGTGCATCTGACTTGACATGGGTACTGGGGTATCAAACCTGAGTCCTTAGGCTTTGCAGGCAAGCGCCTTATCTGCTAGGCCATGTCTCCAGCCTCCTAACTGCTCTTTATTAAAGATTTCATCCTTGTAATTCTTCTGCTCAATTCCTGGTTTAGTTCCCAATACTCATCCCAGTTTGTGTTAATTTCGGACATGGTGGACGACTTGTTATTCTGCCCACAAGGATGTATGTCTCTTGAGGTAGGGGCGACGTCTACCTCATTCATCATCTGCTCAGCACGGGGCTCTCCTTTACCAAGCAAATGACCCCCAGATGTTTATGGAGTGTGTGAATACAGGCTCGTCTGTGGGTAGGACGACTTCACGGTGAGGCACTGCGGAGTTACTGAGCAGAGAAACGGAACCAGGGGGACTGACGAGTGAGGGTGAGATGATAGGCCAGAAGGGAATGAGCGACATCTCTCAAGGTCCCTCCCAGCCCCCAGGGTCCTGGAACCGTGGGAACTATCTTTAAGGAAGTGCAAAGGAACTGGGAAGGAAGCAAAAGTAGGAATTCCTCAGGAAGCCGAAGAGGAAGTGTAGACTCCAGCACTGTGTGTGACCAACAGGAAGTTTTCAGAAGTTGAAACTATGGACCCACAAATGAATCTGTCATCAGCGGAGCTATAAACCATGAATCCATACTTCCAGGAACCTCATAAAATTTCAACAGAAGCGTTATATCTAGCTAGGCGTGGTGGTGCACGCCTTTAATCCCAGCACCCTGGAGGCAGAGGTCGGAGGATCGTGGTGAGACTGCACAGTGAATTCCAGCTCAGCCTGGGCTAGAGTGAGACCCTACCTCTTAAAGAATCCCCCCCCCCCCAGCCGGGGGTGGTGGCGCACTCCTTTAATCCCAGCACTCGGGAGGCAGAGGTAGGAGGATCGCGGTGAGTTCGAGGCCACCCTGAGACTCCATAGTGAACTCCAGGTCAGCCTGAGCTAGAGTGAGACCCTACCTCGAAAAACCAAAAAAAAAAAAAAAAAAAAAAAAGAATCCCCCCCCCCCCAAAAAAAAGCCAGGCATGGTGACACATGCCTTTAATCCCAGAACTTGGGAGGCAGAGGTAGGAGGACCACCCTGATACTACAGAGTGAATTCCAGGTCAGCCTGGGCTAGATAGAGTGAGATCCTACCTTAATAAAACAAAAAACAAAAAATATATCTATAGATGTACATGTAATTTTCTAGGCAGAGTTCCTATCATTCTTGTAAAGGAACCCATAATCTTCCCATAGTAGGAAACACCAGCTTCTTGTAGCAATTTATAGATAATCTCACTACCTCAATTGTCAAATGGAGAAATCCATCCCCAAGTACGTCATGGGACCTGTTACAATTCAAAGAAACATAGGTGACCAAAAGGTCCAAAATCCAGGCCTATCAATTAGCACTCCACATGTCCTTTGTTATTTCACAATGCCTTCGTGAATTTCAATAAAATAATATAACATGTGAAGGGGTTTGGGAGACAGCACAGCAGATAAGAAGGATGCAAGTCTGACGGCCTGGGAGGGCCTGTGTCTGGTCCCCAGGACCCACGTAAAATGTTGAGTAGGGGCTGGCTTAGTGGCTAAGGCGTTTGCCTGCAAAGCCAAAGGATCCCGGTTTGACTCTCCAGGACCCACGTAAGCCAGATGCACAAGGGGGTGCATGACTCTAGAATTCGTTTGCAGTGGCTGGAGTGCTGGTGCGCCCATTCCCTCTCTGTCTCCCTCTTTCCCTCTCTCAAATAAATAAAATATATTTAAAAAAAATGTTTAGCAGTTCAGGAAAGCTAGGCGCACCTGTAACCTGTAAAGACTCTCTAGCACTGTGTGTGACGAACAGGAAGTTTTTAGAAGTTGAAACTATGGACCCACAAGTGAATCTGTCATCCTGTTGTAGCAGTGGTGGGGCCGGCGAGAGACTAGCTCTCAAGGCAACAATGTGGGAAAGCAATAGGGACGGACCTCTCGTTCTTTTCTGGCCTCCACCCATGTACACGCTGGCACATGCATCTGCACACATGTGCATACACTACACATACACACACTACACCACATATACCACACACACACACACCTGAAAAACAGTCACTACGTAAAGAAAAAGTTCAGTTGTTTTAAAAGAAAGAAGTTGGTGTGGTATCACACGCCTCTACTCCCAGCACTCAGGAGGCAGAGGTAGAGGATCACCATGAGTTCGAGGCCACCCTGAGACTACGTAGTGAGTTCCAGGTCAGCCTGGGCTAAAATGAGACCCTACCTTGAAAAACCAAAGCCAAACAAACAAATAAGTAAATAAAAGAAAGGAAATCTAAGTGATAAAAGAAAATATAATTAAATCGTTGAATCTGTAAAGTCTGAGTAGCTTCTGATTTCAAGTCAAAAGTCTCTAAACATTATTTTTTGCTTTTGTTTTTGTCAACCAAGCAGAGAACTGAAAGTAAAAAGCTCCCTGCAATAGGTAGTAGAGCTGAAAATCAATTACTCAGGACTTTAAAAAAAATATTATATTTATTTATTTGAGTGAGCAAGAGAGAGGCAGATAGAGTAGAGAGAGAATGGGTGTGCCAGGGCTGTTAGCCACTGTAAATGAATTCCAGACACATGCTCTACCTTGTGTATCTGGCTTATGTGAGTACTAGTGAATCGAACCTGGGTCCTTAGGCTTCGCAGGCAATCACCTTAACCACTAAGCCATCTCTCCAGCCCGCCCTTTGGTTATGAACCAAATTAGAACAAAAAGGTTAAATAATTATTCATCCATTTAAATTAGAAACAAAAGGCTAGATCCATCTTTATTCATAAACATAAATATGAACACATATACCAATGTTACCCACAAAAAAGAATTAAAGCCAGGCATGTAGCACATGCCTTTAATCCCAGCACTCAGGAGGCTGAAGTAGGAGGCCCTCTGAGAGTTCAAGGCTAGCCTGGGCTACAAAGAGAGTTCCAGGTCAGCCTGAGCTAGAGTGAGACCCTGCTTCAAAACTTCAAGGAGAGAAAATTTAAAAGTGATTAGAGCTGGACATAGTGGCGCACGCCTTTAATCCCAGAACTTGCGAGACCGAGGTAGGAGGAGTGCTGTGAGTTTGAGGCCAGCCTGAGATTACACAGTGAATTCCAGGTCAGCCTAAGCTAGAGCAAGACCCTGCCTTGAGAAAAGAAAAATGGCTAGAGTCTAGATGTACACGCCTTAACTACCAAGCCACCTCTCCATCCCCAGCTAATCAAATTTTATTTAGAGAACAGCCAACTATTCGGATGCTTGAGTTCAAATCTTCCACCTGCCACTAGTTCCTGAACTTGGACAAGTCAGTTTCTCTGCTTTTCAGTTTCTTCCATCTTCACAGTAGAGAAAGGTTAATCTGGGACAGTCTTTCTTGTAATGTTTAAACTTGGTTATGATTTTTAAAAATTTTAATTTGGGGGATACCACAAAATATAGTTAAGATATATTTATATGCTTTGCCTAGAAAACTGCATATGCGTATATATGTATATATATGTGTGTGTGTGTGTGTATATATATGCAAAACAAGGGCTAGAGAGATGGTTCAGCAGTTAAGGCACATGCCTGCAAAACCTAAGGACCCAGGTTCGATTCTCCAGGTACCACGTAAGCCAGATACACATGGTGGCACATGTGTCTGGAATTTGCAGTGGCTAGAGGCTCTGGTACACTCATTCTCACTCTCTCTCTCCTCCCCACATCTCTGTCTCAAATAAATAAATAAATAAATAAATAAAATCTTAAAAATGCAAAACAACAGAAACAAAAGCTTCACAAGACAATAGCAACTTGATATGTTCAATATTTTCTATTTTGTTATAGATTAGTTTTTAATGTAGACCTGCGACCCGTTAAATTGATTCATGGCAATCACACGCTGCAGTTTAACAGAGCACTATGGAAAACATTGAGGCCACTTGTGGCTTTCACATTTTACTAATAAAGTCGCTACAACAACCACAAGTCAATAGTGCAATCAATTTGCGTGAATGTACATTTCCCCCACCCTCCCTGTGTGGAAGGCAGTAATGGGCAGTGATGTATAATTATAGGCAGAGGGCTGGAGAGATGGCTTAGTGGTTAAGGCACTTGCCTGCTAAGCCTAAGGACCAAGGTTCAGTTCCCCAGAACCCAGGTAAGCCAGGTACACACTGTGGAGCATGCATCTGGAGTTTGTTTGCAGTGGCTGGAGGCCCTGGTGCTACCATTCTCATTTTTTCTCTCTCGTATAAATAAATAAAAAATATTTTTTAAAAGAATTATAGGTAGAGCCTTCCCATGCAACCCACACAGGGTTTCACATTGCATTGTTCTTGATTCCTGCTGTAACTTAAAAGGGAAGCTAGGGCTGGAGCGGAAGGACCCAGGTTGGATTCCCAGGACCCATGTAAGCCAGATGCACATGGTGGCACATGCGCCTGGAGTTCATTTGAACTCAGCAGCTGAAGGCCCTCGTGCGCCCATTCTCTCCCTCCCTCTCTCTCAAATAAAGAAAATAAAAATTATTTAGAAAAGGGAAGCTCGGACTGGAGAGATGGCTTAGCGGTTAAGCGCTTGCCTGTGAAGCCTAAGGACAGCGGTTCGAGGCTCCATTCCCCAGGACCCACGTTAGCCAGATGCACAAGGGGGCGCACGCATCTGGAGTTCGTTTGCAGTGGCTGGAGGCCCTGGCGCGCCCATTCTCTCTATCTGCCTCTGTCTCTCTGTCTGTCACTCTCAAATAAATAAATAAATAAATAAAATTAAAAAAAAAAGGGAAGCTAACACAATGTCAGGAACCCTTGACGACCTGCAGATGAAGGACAAAGACGCCCTCGAGCTCACTGCTGCAGGAACCCACGCAGGTGGCACCAACCTTGGTGTCCACGCGCAGCAGTCTGTCTCCGAGAGGAAGAGTGCCAGCAGCGACATCACAACCCTGGAGAGGACCTGGGAAAAGCTGTTGCCATGGAGAACCCTGCTGATACCAGCGTCGTCTCCCGCAGGAACCCAGGCCAGCCTGCTATGCCACTCCCGTCACTGGCCACTGCGCCGCGGGCCCTTCACTAACCAGCTCCACGCAGCCTTTCGGTGGGGCGTGTCTGCTGGTGGTCACTGACCCCAGGACTGACCACCAGCCTCTCCCAGAGGTCTCCTACGTCACCCTGCGTCCTACTGCTTTGGGTAACACAGACTCCTCTGTGCTGCGTGGACGGTGTCATCCCCTGCCACCGCAAGGGAGCTCCCTCGGTGGGTGTCATGGGGCGGATGCTGGCCCGGGTAGTCCTGCGCGTGCGCGGCACCATCTCCCGCCAGCACCCTTGGGGGGTCATGCCTGATCTCTGCTTCTCCGGAGATCCCCCCCACCCCACCCCACCCCAGGAGACTGGGAAGGAAGAGCCCGCCGCCGCTGAGAAGGCCGTGACCAAAGAGGAGTTCCTGGGAGAGCGGACCAGGCTCGCTCCCAAGTTCACTGCTGCCCAGCCTGCAGGGGCACACTGGTCTGAACGTGCCCACGTGCCTCCGGGCCTGTCCAGCAGCTCCCTACAGAAGACTGGATGCCCAGTTCGCCACTGAGGACCACTGCTTGGGCCATGGAGTGGGTGATCCTAAGACGGTCTGTACACTCAGGAAAGGCGAAATAAACAGCTTCTTTTTCTTTTTCTTTTTTCTTTTTTTTCCAAAAAAAGGAATTATAGGTAGGGGGAAAAATAAGAGTTCTGAGCATCCATGAGAAGATATTTCACCAGTAAGTAACTAAACAACGAACATAGAGAAAAAGACAGGACATCCATAAATTTAGAAGTTTCACCAACACTTAAATATATATTTTTAGGGCTGGAGAGATGGCTTAGTGGCTAAGGCATTTACCTGTGCAGCCAAAGGACCCAGGTTTGATTCCTCAGGACCCATGTAAGCCAGATGCACAAGGGAGCACATTCATCTGGAGTTTGTTTGCAGTGGCTAGAGGCCCTGGTGCACCCATTCTCTCTCTGTCTGTCTCCTCTCTCTCTCTCTCTCTCTCTCTCTGTGTCTGTCTCTCTGCTTCCAAATAAAATAAATAAAATATTTAAAAAAATTTATTGCCGGGCGTGGTGGCGCACGCCTTTAATCCCAGCACTCGGGAGGCAGAAGTAGGAGGATCACCGTGAGTTCGAGGCCAGCCTGAGACTACATAGTGAATTCCAGGTCAGCCTGGACTAGAGTGAACCCCTACCTCCAAAAAAAAAAAAAAAAAAAAAAAAAATACTGGGTAGAAAACAAATGGCTCAGCAGTTAAGGCACTGGCCTGCAAGGCTTAATGACTGAGATTTGATTCCCCAGCACCCACTTGAAGCCAGATGCACAGTAGCATTCATCTAGAGTCCATTTGCAGCAGCTGGAGGACCTGGCCCTTCTCTCCCTCCCTCCTCTCTCTCTCTGTGTGTGTGTGTGTTCTCTCTATCTATCTCTGCTTGCAAATAAATAAAAAATATTTATTTATTTATTTGAGACAGGGGGACACAGAGCGACAGAGAATGAG
This sequence comes from Dipus sagitta, assembly GCA_036346955.1. Lineage (NCBI taxonomy): Eukaryota > Metazoa > Chordata > Mammalia > Rodentia > Dipodidae > Dipus > Dipus sagitta. The sequence continues at coordinate 18,221,378 of CM070789.1, forward strand.
TATGGGTACACTAAGGCCTCCTGCCACTGCAAATGAAAACCAGATGCATGTGGCACTTTGTGCATCTGGCTTTACTTGGATACTGGGGAACTGACCCCAGGCCATCAAGTTTTGTTTTGCTTTCTTTTTTTGTTTTGTTTTGTTTTCACCATATTTATTTATTTATTTTTGTTTTTTCGAGGTAGGGTCTCACTCTAGTTCAGGCTGACCTGGAATTCACTCTAGTCTCAGGGTGGCCTCAACTCACTGTGATACTCCTACCTCTGCCTCCCGAGTGCTGTATTTATTTATTTATTTATTTATTTTTTTCAGGCCATCAAGTTTTATAAGCATGTACCCTTAACTGCTAAACCATCTCTCCAACCCTCAGCAACAATTTTCTTTTTAAACAGGGGAGAGTGTGAACAGGTCTCACGTAGTCTCAGGGTAGCCTCCAACTCATAACTTCTCTTACTTCTGCCTCCTGAGTGCTGGGATTAAAGGCGTGCGCCACCACGCCTCGCAAGAAATGGGCTTTTAAACAGAGATTGAAGTTGCAGGCACGTGGCCTTAGGAGAAACTGAGGCTTTTAAAGGGAGTGGGTCAGAGCCACGAGCATGTGGAGGATGGAATTTAGGAGCTTTTGTAGGGAGATTTCTGAGGAACACTAATGGCATCTGCCATGTGCTTTCCCCATGTAAGGAAGTTAAAAGATCAATGGTGGTGACCTTAAGGAAGAGTAGCAGAGAGAAAATATCAAAGCAGAAACCAAGAGATTCAGAGGAGAACAGAGTAAGGAAAAGGACTATACTCATAGTTACCTTGAGTTTAAAGAAATTACACAGGTACCAAGGCTGGAGTTAGTGAGAGCACCCACCTGGTAGATCTGGAGTGTAAGGGAAATATACACGTGGTGGATTTAGAGACCAGAGGAAAATTATACACACAATCAAAGTGAGAAGTTACCCCAAAGTATAAAGCAGAGGCAAGCCCACAAGTTGCCCCAGACCAGGAAACAGTATTACACTAGACTCACATGCATCCGAGCAGAGATGAGAGGGAATTCAGGGAGAGCTCCACAGACAGGAAAAAGGCCCAGACTGGAAGAAGATGAGAGCCTTTATATGCAAGTGGAAGGCCACATTGGTTTGTAGATTTGGAGAGTGGACCCCAGAGCCAGCACACCTGGACCAGCCTGTCTAGATAGCCTCTAGACTGTGGGCAGCAGGGGGCGCTGTAGGTCAGTCTCAATCAGACTCCAGTTCCATTTCTGCCAAGAGTTCTGTACCTGTGCTAGAGTAAGGTGGCATGTGGGGTGACAGCTCCGGGTTCTCTCTGGGCCTCAGCCTCTAACTGAAACTGCCTAAAAGAAGCTAGCTTTCTCTTATCCTCCTTCAACAGTCCACAATTTTCCTTCAGCCTTTCTAGAATATTCCCTGCAAGTGTCACACACTGTTCTTTTCATATCATTCCCACTTGGTCTGTGCTTCTCAACCTTTCCTGACTCCATTCGGACTCCATTCACAGGTCTCAGCTCAGTGTATAAAACACGTTCCGTCATCCTCCACCGGATCACAAGTTCCTGGAGCCCCATCATGTTCAAAGTGAACAGGATCCAACACATAGTAGGAACTTCATAACTAGCTGTGACCCGAATGAGCATCAAAGGACTCATCCGTGGTCTACCAGTCCCAGCAGCTCCGGGTTACTGGGAGATCTCAACTTCCGTTAGAACACTGGGCAGGTCAGGGTGAACAAACTGAGTTCACAGTCATCAGATCTTCTTGACAAATTCCAGAGAAATCTTTTTTATATCTATTTCTTTATTTGTGTGTGAGAGAGAGAGACAGAGAATGGGCACACCAGGGCCTCCAGCCTTTGCAAATAAACTCCAGACACATGCGCCCCCATGTACATGTGGCTTTCATGGGCTCTGGGGAGTCAAACCTAGGCCCTTAGGCTTCTCAGGAAAGTGCCTTAACTGCTGAACCATCTCTCCAGTCCCCCACCTTTTTTTTTTTTTTTTTGAGGTAGGGTCTTGCTCTAGCCCAGGCTGACCTGGAATTCACTATGTAGTCTCAGGGTGGCCTCGAACTCATGGCAATCCTCCTACCTCTGCCTCCTGAGTGCTTGGATTAAAGGGAACAAATTCCAGAGAAATCTTCAAATAAAAAATAAAATGTGAATCTCTTCTAACACAGATGGGTCAGAGAGAGGAGAGTTGGATTAAGCAGAATGGGAAACCAATCAAAAGAATATTATTCTCCCCAGGCATGGTTGTGCACACCTTTAATCCCAGCACTCAGGAGGCAGAGGTAGGAGGATCACCATGAGTTCAAGGCCACCCTGAGACTACATAGTGAATTTCAGGTCAGCCTGGGCTAGAGAGAGACTTTACCTTGAAAAAACAAATAATAATAACAATAATAATAATGTTAGTCTCCTAAAATGGCCTTTACAACAAGTTTAAAATTAGTAGAGAAAGGCTGCTAAAGAGATAGCTCAGTGGATAAAGTGCTCGCCAAGGAAGCTTGAGCACCCAAGTTTGAATCTCCTGCACCCTTGTAAAAATGCTGGGTGAGGCAATGCTTGCCTGTACTTCAGCACTGGCGAGTTGCAGAGCCCTGAGGCTGACAAGTTAATCTAGCTGATCTGATTAGTGCCAGGCTCAGTGAGAGTCGATCTCAAAAAATAAGATGGGGGGACTGGAGAGATGGCTCAGCTGCTAAGGCACTTGCTGGCAAAGCCAAAGAACCCAGGTTCAATTCCCCAGTACCCACATAAAGCCAGATGCACAAGGGGGCGCATGCATCTCGAATTCATTTGCAATAGCTAGAGGCCCTGGCATACCCATTCTCTCTCTCTCTGTATTTATCTGTCCGTCTCATTCAAATAATGAATATATAAAATGTAAAATAAATAAATAAATAAAACCCTACCTCGAAAAACCAAAAAAAAAAAAATAATAAGTTATCAATAAACACTTGAATTAGTGGATAGCTCACTGTCTACAGATAGACTGTATATTACCCCTCTGCTCTCAAAGACCTGTAATAGAATTAATGTGCATAATCCTAACGCTAACACATTACTTGTTAATGCAAGCCCACAACCACAAATCCGTAGTACCACATACTTACAAAATGTTTTGCAGGCTATCAGATACTTTCCGAGATTCCTCACTTTCATTTTAATTTATCATTTTCACAAGATCTTAGTAGAATCTTTTGGTCAAGGGCACAGGAAGCCGAATCATTGAGGAGTCTGGTGATTTGTTTGGAGTCCACACTCGGATTGTTCTGATTGTGAATCTGATGCCATTTCCCATGCAACACCTCAACGCTTTGCTCCGGCATTGGATCAGTTGCCTATATATTCTGTATTGTGAATGTCTGCCTATTGCCCTTGGCCACTTAGGCTCAGAACTCACAATCCAGTTGATCGGGTTTTCATCAGTTCTTATTAACTATGCTAACCTAGCGAAAGTGGGACCAGCTGGATGACTCCAGAGAGCTGAAACACCCGGACGCGGTGGGCTGACCGCAGATAGTCTCAATGTAGTTCAGGTCCACACTATAAACATCTAGACCCCAAACCTCTCTAAATCCTAGTTTGTGTAGAATAGGGACTGACGCGCTCCCATCAGATGATTTAGGTTAGTCATCCTACTCTGGCCCTTTCAAAGCAATGTTTTTCTTACTGATTTTCAACTCTAAGAAAGCAAGCCCCAGCCAGCCACAGTGGTGCATGTCTCTAATCCCAGCACATGGGAAGCTGAGGTAGGAGGATTGCTGTGAGTTTGGAGGCCAGCCTGGAATACAGTGAATGTCAGGCCATCAGCCTGGGCTAGAATGAGACCCTGCCTCAACCCAAACCAAACCAACAAAAACAAATAAAGAAATCTTCACTTGAAAGAAAAGGTAGGGCCGAAGAGATGGCTTAGTGGTTAAGGTGCTTGCTTGTAAAGCCAAAGGATCCAGGTTCGATTCCCAGGATCCATGTAAGCCAGATGCACAAGGTGGCATATGCATCTGTAGTTCATTGGCAGTAGCTAGAGGCCCTGACATGCCCGTTCTCTCCCTTTCTCTCTGCCTCTTTCTCTCATTTTTTCTCTTTCTTTCTTTCTTTTCCTTCTTCTTCTTCTTCTTCTTCTTTTTTTTTTTTTTTTTTTTTTTGAGGTAGGATTTCACTCTAGCCCAGGCTGACCTGGAATTCACTATGTAGTCTCAGGGTGGCCTCAAGATCATGGAAATTCTCCTACTTCTGCCTCCCGACTGCTGAGATTAAAGGCGTGTACCACCATGCCCGGCTCTCTTTCTCTCTCTCAAATAAATAAAATAAAAACAAAAAAGAAAGAAAATGTAGAGCCTGCCCATCTTTGAAGTCCTATCCAGTAAATTGCAACTGAATACCTACTATGTGAAAGGCTTGTGGCTTCCCTTTCTTATGCAATCACAAACACATATTTAGGTTGCTGTGTAAATGTCCTTCATATATATTCATATTCAATATATTTATATATATTATATGTATATTTTAAATATTTTAATTTGTTTATTCTTTTGAGAGAGAGATAGAGAAAGAGGCAGATAGAATGAAAGAATGGGCCTGCCAGGGCCTCCAGCCACTGCAAACGAACTCCAGACTCCTGCGCCACCTTGTGCATCTGGCTTATGTGGGTCCTGGAGAATCAAACCTGCGTCCTTTGGCTTTGCAGGCAAGCTCCTTAACCACTAAGCCACCTCCCCAGCCCTGTCCTTCCTTTTTCACTATCGAGGTTGGCCCCCACTCCATTCTGCCCACCGGGAGATGCCTTCCCTTCCAGTTTCCTCTCCTTGGCTAGGGGCTGCGTGGAGTTCAAAACGCGTTCCCTTGTAGATATCCCAAAGTTGATGACTCAGAGGAGGAGGGAGGGGAGCTCTACTGAGCACTTGACACAGAGAAAGGGAGCAGATGTTATCAGATGTCCCATTTTAGTGCCATACAAATGACATGACTCAGACAGGTTCAGGTGTAGCCTGCAAACATCGGAGAGGAGGAGCCGGGCTGCTGACTTGGCAAAAGGGCAGTAAATAAGCGCTGACTTAGGCTCGTCATCTCTAATTACAATCAAGCCGCAGGTTGCATTTTTGATTGTCTTGAAGAAAGGAGGAAAGAAGAAGAGGAGGGGAGGAAGGGAAAGAGGGAAGGGAGGAGAAAAGAAAGAGGGAATGGATAGGAGAGAAAGGGAGACATGAAAATCTTTTCTCTTGAAAAAAATGGATCCAGACATTCAATGTCCCTACAGAATTTCTGTGAAGTTGAGACTTCTCTTAAAGAGGAAGTTATGAGAATTATAAAACAGAAATGCATGGTAAGCACTTTCTTATCATAGATGTTTCACAAATTCTACAGGGATGATCAATTCCAACATTTAATTACATTTTAAAAACAATTAGGAGGGAAATCCAAAACCTCTTACCAAACTCACGGCATATCTTTTTATTTTTTATTTTTCAAGGTAGGGTTTCACTCTAGCCCAGGCTGACCTAGAATTCACTACGTAGTCTCAGGATGGCCTCGAACTCATGGCAATCCTCCTACTTCCGCCTCCTAAGTGCTGGGATTAAAGGCGTGCACCATCATGCCTGGCTTAATGACATATCTTGATCAGTTTATCAGACATTTAGTGAAAACACACTGGGTCACAATTGTAAATATTACCATGTAACACAGAAGAATTTCTGTCCTCATGAACTTTGTAGCTAAAAGGGAAAATAAAATGTCTGAAAATAACTATGGATTTATTTTTTTATTATTTTTTGAGGTAGGATCTCACTCTAGCTCAGGCTGACCTGGAATTCACTATGGAGTCTCAGGGTGGCCTCGAACTAACGGTGATCCTCCTACCTCTGCCTCCCGAGTGCTGGGATTAAAGGCGTGCACCACCACGCCCGGCTAACTATGGATTTTTTTAAAGAGTGCTTTGGCAGAGGTATTAAGTATGGCAGACGCAAAGGCAAGGTAGATTGTTGGTGTTTAAGAATGTTTATACGGCTGGAGAGCTGGCTTAGGTGTTAAGGCATTTGCATGCAAAGCTGAAGGACCCAAGGTCCATTCCCAGGCAGGACCCACAAAAGCCTGGTGCACAACGTAGTGCACGCGTCTGGAGTTTGGTTATAGAGGCTGAAGGCCCTGGCATGCCCATTCTCTCCCTCTCTCTCTTTCTCAAATAAATAAATAAAATAAATAAAAAGAGTGTTTAAGAAGAAGATGACATTTGAAGATGGGGTTGGATCTACATCTGTGATAGGTGGGAAAGCGTAAGCACAGAGGCAGCAGAGGTCAGGAAAGGCTGCGCAGCAGTAACTAGTTCTGCTGACAGAAGGACACAGAGGAGGCGCAGTTGAGCACGGAGCCAGCCACAAACCATACGCAGGTGTCTGAAGTCGGCAGAGTTTCATTTTTCACTCCATGAGGCTCTGAAGGTCATTGACACATTCAGTCTGAGCTTTAAAAGTTCTTTGAAAGCCAGGCATGGTGGCGCACGCCTTTAATCTCAGCACTCGGGAGGCAGAGGTAGGAGGATTGAAGTGAGTTCAAGGCCAGCCTGAGACTACACAGTGAATTCCAGGTCAGCCTGGGTTAGAGCGAGACACTACCTGGAAAAACCAAAAACAAAACCATAAAAAAAAAGGGGGGGGGGCTGGGCGGTGGTGGCGCACGCCTTTAATCCCAGCACTCCACTTGGGAGGCAGAGGTAGGAGAATTGCCATGAATTCGAGGCCACCCTGAGACTACATAGTGAATTCCAGGTCAGCCTGAGCTAGAGTGAAACCCTACCTTGAGGAAAAAAAAAAAAAAAGGAAAGAAAGAAAGAAAAGAAAATGTTCTTTTTATTTGTTTTTGTTTTTGTTTTTTGTGGTAAGTTTGCGCTCTAGCCCAGGCTGACCTGGAATTCACTATGTAGTCTCAGGGCACACTCGAACTCTGGGTGATCTTCCTACCTCTGTCTTCCTAGTGCTGGGATTAAAGGCGTGCACCACCACCGCCCGGCTAAAAATATTCTTTGATAGCACTTAGAAGATACTTAGAGGATGTGGGAATATATATTCCTTACTGGAAGCATTATTATAACCTATGTGTCTGTGCTAGTTGAAGCCAGTAGGATATATGTAGAGGCTGTCTAAAAGGTAGACACCGGGCGTGGTGGTGCACACCCTTAATCCCAGCACTCGGAAGGCAGAGGCAAGAGACTACATAGTGAATTCCAGGTCAGCCTGGGCTGGAGTGAAACCCTACCTAGAAAAACAAAAACAAAAACAAAAAACGAAAAGAGGTAGAATCCATATGGATTGGCAACAGATTAAATCTTTTCCTCTGTGGTTTGTCCAAGGAAGGGAAAACAGGTGATAAAAAACTCTCAGGGGGCTGGAGAGATGGCTTAGCAGTGAAGCGCTTGCCTGTGAAGCCTAAGGACCCCGGTTCGAGGCTCGATTCCCCAGTACCCACATTAGCCAGATGCACAAGGGGGCGCACACGTCTGGACTTCGTTTGCAGTGGCTGGAGGCCCTGGGGCACCCATTCTCTCTCTCTGCCTGTAGCTCTCAAATAAATAAATAAAAATCAACCAAAAAATGTAAAAAAAAAAAAAAAAAGCTCTCAGGTGGGCTTCCAAGTGATGGAAGCCCAGCGTGATTGGTCTAAAAATAAAACAGAGAAACATTTGCAAAGTTAGGGTAGTTACTGCTCCTGTTGCTGTAAGAAAATACTCGACCATAGCAGTTTGAGGGAGAGAAGGGGTGTTTTGCCTAACAATTCGAGGGGATCCAGTCCACCCTGGCAGAGAAGGCCTAACAGCAGCCACATGGGCAGCTGGTCACATCATGCCCACAGCCAGAAGGCAGAGAGAGGAATGCCAGCGCTCAGTTGACATTCATCGTTCTTGTATTCACGTTGGGACCCCCACATTCAGGCTGGGTCTTTCCTCTTCCTTTAAGCTTTCTGGAAACACCCTCACAGACACACCCAGAAGTATGTTTCCATGGTAATCCTATATCTAGTCAAGTTGGCCAGTGAAGACAGTCAGGCTTAGATAGGAAGTTTCTCCCTAAAACACACATGTGTTAAGAGCCTGTTGCCACCTGACGAGTGTTTGAGAGATGAGTGGATGATCACCGGGGCTCTTACCTCATCAGTGTAATCCATGGATGAAGACGTAGCTGAATGGCTCATTAAGAGGTAAAGCCTTGTTTCAAGTAGGTCATTGCGAATAAGCCCTTCAAAGATACAGTTTATGGCTGGGGGTGCTGGCGCACACCTTTAATCCAGCACTTGAAAGGCACAGGTAGGAGGATGGCTGTGAGTTCGAGGCCACCCTGAGACTACATAGTGAATTCCACTACCTCAAAAAACAAACAAAAAGGGCTTGAGGGATGGCTTAGTGGTTAAGGTGTTTGCCTGTGAAGTCAAAGGATCCAGGTTTGATTCCCCAGGACCCACGTAAGTCAGATACACAAGGTTGTGCATGTGCCTGGAGTTTGTTTGCAGTGGCTGAAAGCCCTGGAGTACCCATTCTCTCTATCTACCTCTTTCTCTCCCTCTTTCTTTCTCAAATAAAATAAAATAAATAAGAAATGATTTTTTAAAAAAAGGAAAACATGGAGAGAGGGAGGGGATATGATGGAGAGCAGAGTTATGAAAGGGAAAGTGCGAGAGGGGAGGGAAATACCATGGCTTCTTGTCTGTAAGTATAGAAGTTGTCAATAAAAAATATATATTTTTTTATTTTTATTTTTGTTGATTTTAATTTATTTATTTGAGAGTGACAGATAGAGAAAGAGGCAGATAGGGAGAGAGAGAATGGGCACGCCAGGGCCTCCAGCTACTGAAAACGAACACCAGACACATGCACCCCCTTGTGCATCTGGCTAACGTAGGTCCTGGGGAATCAAGCCTTGAACCAGGGTCCTTAGGCTTCATAGGCAAGCACTTAACTACTAAGCCATCTCTCCAGCCCCCAAAAATATATTTTTTAAAAAGAAAGAAAGAAAGAAAAAGCTTCCAGGGGTGGTGGTGCACGCCTTTAATCCCAGCACTCTGGAGGCAGAGGTAGGAGGACCACTGTGAGTTCGAGGCCACCCTGTGACTACATAGTGAATTCCAGGTCAGATTAGAGTGAAACCCTCCCTACCTCGAAAAACCAAAAAAAGAAAGAAAAAAAAAATGAAGGTGTGAGTAAGGGAAGGTATCTCAGACCTCAGACTGGGGACTCCATGTGAGTTAAGCAGCCATCTTGGCGACCCTGCCTGGGGATGAGTAAAGATGACAGAGGAGTGTAAATCATGACTGGAACTCTAGATCCTTATGCTTGGGAGGTTGGTGACATCGTCGCTGGGTTTTGAAAATGGGTTTTGGAGCCAGGCGTGGTGGTGCACACCTTTAGTCCCACCACGTGGGAGGCAGAGGTAGGAGCATCACCATGAATTTGAGGCCACCCTGAGACTCCATAGTGAATTCAAGGTCAGCCTGGGTTAGAGTGAGACCCTACCTCGAAAAACCAAAATAAAAAAAGAAAAGAAAATGGGTTTTGGTAAAGTGTTGAGTTGATTTTGGACATCCTATTTTCAAGGTGGTATTGGGTTATCCCATAGCCACTGAGTAGAGGAGCCTTAAAAATCAGAATCGTCAGGACTGGAGAGATTGCTTAGCGGTTAAGGCACTTGTCTGTGAAGCCTAAGGACCCAGGTTTGATTCCCCAATACCCATGCAGGCCAGATGCACAAAGGGGTACATGCATCTAGAGTTCACTTGCAGTGAGGCCCTGGCATGCCCATTCTCTATCTGCCTCTTTTTCTCTCTGTAGTAAATAAATAAAAACAAACTAACTAAAAACTAGAATATTAAAAAAAAAAATCAGGATCATTAGCTCTTAGGAGAACTTTGATCTAAAACTGTAGATTTGGGAGTTAGTACCATATTGATTACGATGTTGCTAGACGGATAAGGTTGTTCATGGGGAAACTGCTGAAGTGAAAGCCAGTGAAGACCTTACTCTAGGAAATTCACATTTGAAAGGTAAGCCAAAAGGGTCAACTAGCAAAGCAGATGCAGAATGATCACCCAAGGACAACATCAAGAGAAGAAAATGGCTTGGGCTGGAGAGATGGCTTAACGGTTAAGGAACTTGCCTGCAAAGTCAGAGGACCCAGGTTCGATTCCCCAGGACCCATGTAAACCAGATACACAAGGTGGTACATGTGTCTGGAGTTTGTTTGCAGTGGCTGGAGGCCCCGGCATGACCATTCTCTCTCTCAAATAAATAAATAAAAATAAAATATTATAAAAAGAGAGAAGCAGGCTAGAGGATGGCTTAGCAGTTAAGGCACCTGCCTACAAAGCCAAAGGACCCAGGTTCAATTCCTCAGGACCCATATAAACCAAATGCACAAGGTGGCACATGCATCTAGAGTTCGTTTGTAGTGGCTGTATGCCCTGGCACAACCATTCCCTCTCTCTTTCTTTCTCTCTCTCCTTCTCTGCTTCTCTCTTGCTCTCATAAATAAATAAATATTTAAATAAATATTTAAAAAATAAAAAAAAAGAGAAGAAAATGGGTAAGAAAGTGTACAAACATCATGGAATGTTCTGCAGTGTCCTTCTTATCTCTCAAGTCAGCAAGTCATCCGGTCGGTGCTGATGATGTTCACTATAGCCAAGAGATGGGAAAGCAATAGAAGACACAGATCTTCTCCTGGACTGAAGAGGACTTGCAAACTGTCAAGAATGGGGTGGTGGGGGCACTATGTGTGAGGCTCAGAGACCAAAAGCGCTTGGGATGGCCGGGTTTGCTGCTAATATTTGGCCCACCTGCCATCTTCACATGCGGGCCAACACTGTGATAGGAGAACAGGTGACGAGCTGCATTGCTGGCCCATGCGGGGGGGAGGCTTGCTAGGGCTGTCAAGCGGGCGGTCATAGAAAGAGCATAGTTCCTGTGTATACGTAGTTCTACAGTTGGTCCTCTGATCTGTGCATTTTGTTTGCTAGGATTCAACCAATCACAGATTAAAAAAAAAAAAAATTAGAACCTGTGAGTGGTGGCGTATGCCTTTAGTCCCAGCACTTGGGAGGTGGAGGTAGGAGGATCGCCATGAGTTCAAGGCCACCCTGAGAATACAGAGTGGATTCCAGGTCAACCTGGGATAAAGTGAGACCCTACCTCAAAAAAAAAAAAAAAATAAAATAAAATAAAAAATAAAATAAAATAAAATAAATATTTAGGAGCCGGGCATGGTGGCGCAAGCATTTAATCCCAGCACTTGGGAGGCAGAGGTAGGAGGATCACCGTGAGTTCGAGACCACCCTGAGACTACATAGTCTTGAAAAACAAACAAAAACTTAGGGAAATTATGCCTCTATTGAATTTTTACAGGCCTTTTTTTTTTTTTTTTTTGGTTTTTCAAGGTAGGGTCTTACTCTAGCTCAGGCTGACCTGGAATTCATTATGTAGTCTCAGGGTGGCCTCAAATTCATGTCTGGCTTCATATTTTCTTTTTTAAAATTTTTATTGACAACTTCCATAATTGTAAACAATATTCCATGGTAATTCCCTTCCTCCCCCAACTTTCCCCTTTGAAACTCCATTCTCCATCATATCCCTTCCCCCTCTCAATCAGTCTCTCTCTTATTTTGATGTCATGATCTTTTCCTCCTGTTATGATGGTCTTGTGTAGGTAGTATCAGGCACTGTGAGGCCATGGATATCCAGGTCATTTTGTGTCTGGAGGATCACGTAAGGAGTCCTACCCTTCCTTTGGCTCTTACATTCTTTCTGCCACCTCTTCCGCAATGGGCCCTGAGCTGTGGAAGGTGTGATAGAGATATTGCAGTGCTGAGCACTCCTCTCATATTTTCTTTTCTTTTTTCAGGTTGAAGTTCTTTAGCAAATGACAATTGATCAATAGGAGGTGTCATTGTGGGGCAGGAGGACCAAGGTCTCCGAAGGCCGTGGGACAGGATTTTACCTCTGACCACCAGCGTGTTTGCTGCCTCTTCAAACCTTTACCTCCCACCTTTGCAACCTCTGACAATTCGCTTCATCGTGGTGCTTCATTTACATAAACTCACGAAACTGGAATGAAAAGCTTCACTGGTTTAAGAAGGAAGCTTTAGGTCATTGCTTGAGTTCTCTTTGTGGGGGCAAAGCTGAAATCCTAGGATTCTAATTGTTCAGCTCTATGACACAGGTACAAGGATACAAAGTGTGGTAGTTTTAAGCTATGTCCCCTAATAGAGTAAGGTGTTATTAAAATTGAGTTTGGGGCTGGAAAGATGGCCTTGAGGTTAAAGCAATTGCCTGCGAAGCCTAAGGATCCAGGTCCGATTCTGTAGGTCCCACGTAAGCCAGATGCACAAGGTGGTGCATGAGTCTGGAGTTCGTCTGCAGTGGCTGGAGGCCCAGATGCACCTACCGTCTTTCTCTCTGTCATAAATAAATAAATAAAATTGAATTTGCAGTTTCTGCCCCTAAAAAGCAGACTCCTGCTATGGGCCAGGATGGGAGGTGTCACTGAGGGCAGACGTGAACTCCAGCCTAAGGTGTGCAGAATGAGTTTTCCTGCTATTTGCTGAGGGTCTGTACTTGTTTATGATGTTGGCTGGCTGATGGCGCTTTTTTTCTTTTTGGAGTGAGAGAGCTAGAGAGAGAGAATTGGCACACCAAGGCCTCCGCCTCTACTACACTACTACATTGAACTCCAGACTCTTGTGCCACCTAGTGGGCCTATGTGACCTTGCGCTTGCCTCACCTTTGCATGTCTGGTTTACGTGGGATCTGGAGAGTCAAACATGGACCCCTCAGGCTTCACAGGGAAACGCCTTAGCTGCTAGGCCATCTCTCCAGCCCCTGATGGTGGTTTCCATTTCTGTTCGGATCTGTGCAAAGGGGACCAGCTTCTTCCACCACTATGGAACCTCCCCTGGATCTGTAAGCCTGGAATAAATCTTGTTCCTCCTATAAACCGTGTCTGGTTTGGAGGTTCATCCCGGCAGCATGGAGCTAACTGTGACTCAAAGCTAAGAAGCTTGTTTCCTGCACTGAGGAGCCCATATACTGGAATTAGAAAACACTAATCCAACCCAAAGCGCGGTGGTGGAGGGAGGTGAGACGCAGTACACGTAAAGTAGTCCTCCATGTGCCTCAAGGAAGTTGAGCCTGTGAGGAGCGTCCACGTGAACAGGGAATTGTGGGGCAGGTTCCAGACAGGTGTTTTCAAAAGGAAGCATGCTTTGCTGAAGAGCTAAGCATAAAGCCGGGTGTGGTGGCGCACGCTTTCCATTCCCGCACTCGGAGGCAGAGGTAGGAGGATCGCCGTGAGTTCGAGGCCACCCTGAGACTCCATAGTGAATTCCAGGTCAGCCTGGGCTAGAGTGAAACCCTAACTTGCAAAAACAAACAGAACTAAGAGTAAGCCTGCAGTGCCGGGGGTATAAAGAACCTGTTATGGAGTAGTGATGGTTGGGGGCTGGAAAGACTCAGGTATAATCCAACCAAAATGCTTATCAAATACCCGCAGATTGAAAAGTAGCATGTTCCATGCTGGGCTGGTTGGGAGGGCCACGATCCTGGAGAACAGGGGTAAAGGTTTCATGTGATGTCGGAAAAGACACCATAGAGATTTTCTAACAGGGAGTAGCTGTGGGGAAGGGGAGGAGAGAATGTAAACAGAAAGGAGGGCTTTAGATAGGCTCAACCCTGAGTTAGTTTATTTATTTATTTATTTTTTGGTTTTTCGAGGTAAGGGCTCACTCTAGCCTAGGCTGACCTGGAATTCACTATGTAATCTCAGGGTGGCCTTGAACTCGCTGTGATCCTTTTACCTCTGCCTCCCGAGTGCTGGGATTAAAGGCGTGCGCCACCACGCCCGGTTTAACCCTGAGTTTATTGATGAGGCATACAGAAAAGGGAAGGGCAGAGGGTCACCCACAACTTTTTGCTGACGATGGCTCTGCGCACCAGGAAGGAGGGACAGCCACAGAAGCAGCTTTAGGGGAAGCACGAGGTTGGGCATCTCTGGTTATATGGAGGCCGGGCCAGTCTTCATGCCCCCAAGGATTCTGAAGCGTGTTCCCTCGCAGCAGCCCATTTCTCACCTGGTCTGTAGATCCTGTGGTCTCCAAGTCGAAGCTTTTTTGAACAGACTGACTTTTTTAAAAAAATATTTTATTTTCTATTTATTTATTTGAGGGAGAGAGAGAGAGAGAGATAAAGAGAGAGAGAGAGAGAGAGAGAGAGATAATGTGTATGCCAGGGCCTCTAGCCACTGCAAACAAACTCTAGACGTGTGTACCACCTTGTGCATCTGGTTTATGTGGGTCCTGGGGAATTGAACCTGGGTCTTTTGGCTTTGCAGGCAAGCACCTTAACAACTAATCCATCTCTCCAGCCCAGAGTGACTTTTTTTTTTTGAGGTAGGGTTTCACTCTAGCTCAGAGTGACCTGGGATTCACTCTGTATTCTCAGGGTGGCCTTGAACTCACGGCAATCCCCCTACCTCTGCCTCCTGAGTGCTGGGATTAAAGGCGTGCGCCACCACACCCAGCTAGACTACTTTTTTTTTTTTCAAGGTAGGGTCTCACTCTAGCCCAGGCTGACCTGGGATTCACTATGGAGTCTCAGGGTGGCCTTGAACTCATGGCGATCCTCCTACCTCTGCCTCCCGAGTGCTGGGATTAAAGGTGTGCGCCACCATGCCCGGCTTAGACTGACTTTTTTTTGTCTGTAGTTCCATTTCTCTCTCTCTTTTTTTGTTGCATGTGTGTGTGTGTTTGCATGTATGTGTACACATATGTGTGTGGACACATGCGCATGTATGGAGGTCAGAGATTGATATTGGGTGTCTTCTTCAATTTTTGTCTACTTTATTCACAGAGACAGGGGCTCACTTGAACCCAGGGTCACTGATCTGTGGACCCTTGCTGGGTGCTAGGAGGTCTGGACTCCAATTCTCTCCCGTGGCAAGCGCTTCATCTTCGGAGCCATCTCCCCAGCTCCTGTATTTCCATTCTTTTAAAAAGTATTTATTTATTTGCAAGTTGACAGAGGTAGAAGAAAGGGAGGAGAGAGAAAGAGAGAAGGAGAGAAAGAGGGAGAATGGGCACGCCGGGGCCTCCAGCTGCTGCATCTGGCTTTACATGGGTAATGGGGAATTGAACCTGGGTTGTTAGGCTTTGCAGGCAAGCACCTTAACTACTAAGCCATCTCTCCAGCCCCTGTAGTTCCATTCTCTAGGCAAGCTAGGCTGTAGCTCCTCGGCTCTGACCATCATCCATCCCTCTTCATGAGCCTTCCAGCTTCTGCAGCTTTTCTGGAATCGCCTCTCTAGTGGCTTCTGTTGGGATGGATTTGTGGGGGATACTTTTCTTTACATTGGTTTTTGATCTTAATGTGGAGCTTGGAGAAACACATGAGTGGACATGCTCAGTCTGCCCTGAGTTTGATCTTTGTTATGGCCTGAAGCCCTGCGGAATGTTCGGGTGGTGGTGTTTCACAGGCGATGAGCTATCATAGCGATTTGGGATTCAGGAGGCAAATCGAAGTCACAGGTAAAGATACTGACTTACTGGTTCAGAGCCACAGGCGAGCGTGAGAATGCCCATGGAGAGCATGAGATGAGAAGATGGATTAATCCTGACACAGGCGGCTGCCAGTATTTAGGATAATGTTTTTAAGGATATACTATTCTTCCGGAGTTAGGGAGGCTAATGATAAATCAGAACTTTTCCCTTTATTGATTTTTTTAAAAAGTCCCCAAATGGGGGCTGAAGAGATGGCTTACAGATTAAGGCACTAGCCTTCAAAGCCAAAGGACCCAGGTTTGATTCCCCAGGACCTACATGAGCCAGATGCACAAGGTGGCATATGCGTCAGAAGTTTGTTTGCAGTGGCTGAAAGCCCTGGCACATCCTTTTTTTTTTTTTTTTTTTTTTTTTTTTTTTTTTTTAGGTAGGGTCTTACTCTAGCACAGACTGACCTGGAAGTCACTATGTAGTCTCAGGGTGGCCTTGAACTCACAGCGATCCTCCTACCTCTGCCTCCTGAGTGCTGGGATTAAAGGCGTTTGTCTCCACGCCTGGCGCTCTCTCTCTATCTGCCTTCCTCCCTCTCTCTCTCCCTCTCTCTCTCTCTCTCTCTCTCTCAAACAAATAAAATAAAAACAAAGTTTAAAAAAAAGTCCTCAAATGGGCCCTTTGAGCCCCGAAAGGCTGCTTCCAACACACAACTGGGTGCAGAAACCATCGTGAGGTAGTTAGGTGTAACAGAGTTAAGAAGGGTGAGGACTGGAGTTCCTCAGATCAGAGTGATAACCACAGGTGTCTCCGGTTCCAACCATGTGATACTATCTCATTTCTTCGGCTCTGGGCCCATTCTTATGAGCTGGCTGAGTGATGGCTCCCATGATCTGCTCTTCTGCTGAGAACGTGGCTCTGATTCAAGGGCTATTGTTCAGTGAGCTACACAAGGATAGTCTCTACACATTCAGTAAATATTTATTGAAGATTTAAAATACGCCAGACGCTGGGTATGGTGTTGCAGATACGGGAACACACAAGGGGATACTCCTGCCCTCAGAGAACTCATGGGTCTGTGCAAATGGCCTTTCCTGTTCCCACTCACCGCTGCCTCCTGTATTAGTTCATTCGCAAAATCCTTGCGATTGATGTCCAGACAAGACTTGACCTTCTGATTGGGGAAGCTAGAAGGGTTTGTGCTGGTTCTGGGGAGTCAAGCCTGGGTCCTTTGGCTTTGCAGGCAAGTGTCCTAACTGCTAAGCCATTTCTCCAGCCCTTGATTAATTTTTTTAGTTAGTGTACAGAACAGTGAATTTCATTATGTTATTTTCATATGTGCTATCAGTTTTTACAAAAATCTCATTGAACTTTTGAAAGTCTCTAAAAAGATAGGAAAAATTTAATTAAGTAGAGAATAAGGATGTAGGTAGAAGCCAGGCCTGGTAGTACAGGCCTATAATCCAATTTACTGGGAAGGCTGAGGTGGGGAGATTGCAAGTTCAAGGTTAGTCTGTGATTTCAAGGCTAGCCTGGAAAAATTAGTGAGATCTTGTCTAAAATAAAAACTAAGGGTTGGAGAGATGGCTTAGCGGTTAAGTGCTTACCTGTGAAGCCTAAGGACCCCAGTTCCAGGCTCAATTCCCCAGGACCCACGTTAGCCAGATGCACAAGGGGGCGCACGCGTCTGGAGTTCGTTTGCAGTGGCTGGAAGCCCTGGCGTGCCCATTCTTTCTCTCTATCTGCTCCTTTCTCTCTCTGTTGCTCTCAAATAAATAAATAAAAATAAACAAAAATTTAAAAAAAACCTAAATTTAAAAATGGAGGGGCGGGACTCCAGATGTAACTCAGGATAACCACTACTCTTACTGGCATGTGCAAGGCCCAGAAAACAAACAACCACAAATTGAACTAAAAATAAGTAAAAGGACAATAGTATTAATGGAATAAAGAGAGAATACAATATGACCATTTCAAATGATAGCTTTTTTCTCGGGGTAGGTGTGTTGTTGAAATCCATCCATCCATCCAAGCAAGCGATAGATGAACTTGGCAACTACTAGGCACTGTGCAAGTTCTGGAAATACACAGAAAAACTCAGTACTCTTCTTTCTCTCACAAGAATTTCTACCAAGAGAGTGGGAAGCACACATTCACTCTAGCTGTCTCCTGCTGCCATCTGCTGGGCGTGGTCTTTTTCATAGCGCTCAGGAAAGAAGCGAGAGGTGGAGGAGAATTTCCATTATTACGTGCTAGACTATGCATTTTTCTCTTTCACTTTTTAAAATGTGAGTTTTGCAGTATTTAAAAGTCATTATTGCCAGGGTGTGGTGGTGCATGCCTTTAATCCTAGCACTTGGGAGGCAGAGGTAGGAGATCGCCGTGAGCTCGAGGCCACCCTGAGACTACATAGTTAATTCCAGGTCAGTCTGGACCAGAGTGAGACCCTACCTCAAACAAATAAACAAACAAACAAAATCAGAAGAAAAGTCATTATTATTTTCATTGTACAAATATATACTGTACAGTGTCATAATTCAATACTTGTACGAAGGGTGCAGCGGTCACATCAGGGTAGTTAACGTTTCCATCTTGAACATTTAACATCTTATTAATCCATAACAACTGTATAATTTTATAGGGCATAGCACAGTACCTCAGTACATGTATCCATGCATTTTTCTTGGTGAGTTCACTTTCTCTTCCTCTCCCCCCAACCCCTTGGGGCTCCAACCCTACTTCTTTAGCTCTCACTGAGTCACTGTCTTGTACCCTGTGAACCAGGGCAATTGCTCTACTCTCCCTCCCACAGAATTTTGCTACTGAGCTTCTGTTTGAAGACAATTAAAAAACAACTTTATATTTTATTTATTAGAGAGAGAGGGAGAGAGAGAATGGGTGTGCCAGGGCTTCCAGCCTCTACTCTGGACACATGCACCCCCTTGTGCATTTGGCTTACCTGGGCCCTGGGAAGTTGAACCAAGGGTCCTTTGGCTTTGCAGGCAAATGTTTTAACCGCTAAACCATCTCTCCATCCAGCCCCTGAGGACAAATTTAACTTTCTTTGGCTTCTTTCTATTCTGGTAGGATTGAGGGTTTCTCGTCCAGACACTGGAAGTGTGTGCTTGAATTGCCTGACCTGGGCAGACAAGAGCAAAGGGTCTTGCCCAGGCACAATTTTTTTGTTGTTGCTGTTGGTTTTTCAAGGTAGGGTCTCGCTCCAGCCCAGGATGACCTGGAATTCACTGTGTAGTCTCAGGGTGGCCTCGAGCTCACAGCGATCCTTCTTCCTCTGCCTCCCGAGTACTGGGATATTAAAGGCGTGTGTCACCGCGCCCAACTTTTTACCTGGGCACAATTTTGAGCCAACTCTCCCTTCTGGAGGGGGACAAAGTCATGGGGATGGGCAGGAATTTGTTATTCTCTCATCATGGCCTGAGTTCAGGTATTCTGAACTGCTTTAAAAGGCTGCAAGGGAGGCTGGAGAGATGGCTTAGCAGTTAAGCACTTGCCAACAAAGCCAGAGGACCCGGGTTGGATTCCCCAGTACCCACGTAAGCCAGATGCAAAAGGAGGCATATGTGTCTAGAATTTGTTTGCAGTGGCTAGAGGCCCTAGCACATCCATTGTCTCTCTCTCTCTCTCTCTCTCAAATAAATAAATAAATATTTTCTGAAAAGGCTGCAGGGAAGTTGGAGCATAGGGGATCTGACTGACGTTAAACAGCTCATGTGCTTTGCACCGTCAGTTTTAGAGGCGAGTCATGCATCCTGGGATGGTTCAGTCACTGAGATGGAGCCCCGTCTTACCAAGTCCACACTAACTCAGATGCCTGCCTCATTTTTCTCTGCTTCAGGCCAAGAGCTCCCAGTAACTGGTAATATTTTACCTGGAAAAGGTTGACTTAGTAGGATGTACAAAAACTACGAGCAACCCCATCTCCCATTGCTTGCTATCACGTGAAAAATTATTCTGGAGGAATAATTCTGGGGAGATGTCTCAGCGGTTAAAAGCGCTTGCTCACCAAGCCCGCGGGCTCAGACTTGGTTCTGCGCTACCCACATAAAGCCAAGTGAAGAAGTGTCTCCTGAATCTGCACCTAGCTGGCAAGAGGCCCTGACATGCCCATACTCACACTCCATTTCTTACAAATAAATCGACAAAATGTGAAGATTCATTGTGGACTGAGATTAGAGTAACTGTTGGGGATATAGAGAGATGGCTCAGTTGGTAATGTGCTAGGATTACAGGCTGTGCTGCCACGCCTGTGCGTGTGCGTGTGTGTGTGTATGTGTGTGTGTGTGTGTGTCTGTTTGTATCCAAATTCAGGTACTCATGCTTGTGTGACAAACACTTTATTCACTGAGCCATTGCCTATTTATTTATTTGTTTGCAAATAGAGAGAGACAGAGAAAAAGAGAGAGAGAGGAGGGAGAGAGAGAGAGAGAGAGAGAGAGAATGGGCATGCCAGGGCCTCTAGCCACTGCAAACAGACTCCAGAGGCATGTGACACTTTGTGCAGCTGTTTTTTTTTTGTTGTTGTTGTTGCTGTTGTTGTGTTTTCTTTTATTTTTTATTTTCGAGGCAGGGGTTTCATTCTAGCTCAGGCTGGCCTGGAATTCACTATGTAGTTTCAGGGTGGCCTTGAACTCTAAGGGATCCTCCCTACCTCTGCCTCCCGAGTGCTGGGATTAAAGGTGTGTGCCACCACGCTCAGCGTGTGCATCTGGTTTTATGTGGGGAATCGAACTTGGGTCGTTGGGTTTTGCAAGTAAGTGTCTTAACTGCTGAGCCATCTCTCCAACTCCCAAGAAGTTTTTTTTTTTTTTTTTTTTTTTTTGCTTTTTAAGAAGTGGAGGCATTGCTACACTGAGAATTTTTCCTTCATGTTGATTTTTTTTCTGCATATATTTTTCTTTACTGCTTAAAAACTATTACACAATTTAGACAAGTCTTTTTGTGTCAAGTCAGATAGTGGGAGTATAAACGTCACAAATTATTGTCTCTCCTTCCACCATCACCTGCTAAAGAACATGTGTTCAAAGCTTCGGTTTCGATGTGTCCTTTTGTATTAAAATATTTTATTTATTTGCAAGCAGAGAAGAGCGAGAGAGACTGGAAGTCTTAGCTATAGCAATAAGGCAAGAGACACACATAAAAGGGATACAAAGCCGGACGTGGCAGCCCACACCTTTAATTCCAGCAGTTGGGAGGCAGAGGTAGGAGGATGGCCATGAGTTTGAGGCCACCCTGAGACTACATAGTGAGTTCCAGGTCAGCCTGGGCTAGAGTGAGACCCTACCTCGAACCCCCCCCCCCCCGCCAAAACAAAGAGTTCATAAAAGGGATACAAATTGGAAAGGAAGAGAACAAATTATCATTATTTGCAAATGACATGATTCTATAAATAAAGGACCCTAAAGACTCTATCAGCAAACTGTTAGAGTTGATAAACACTTTTACCAACATAGCAGGATACAAAATAAATACACAGAAATCAGTAGCCTTCCTATAGGCTAACAACAAACATGTAGAGGATGGAATCAGGGAATTACTCTCATTCACAATTGCCTCAAAATAAATAAATAAATAAAAATACCTTTGAATAAACCTAACCAAGGAAATGAAGGATCTTTACAATGAAAACTTTAAGACACTCAGGACAGAAATTGCAGAAGACACTAGGAAATGGAAAGACATCCCTTATTCTTGGATTGGAAGAATCAATATTGTGAAAATGTCAATCGTACCAAAATCAATCTACACATTTAATGCAATCCCCATCAAAATTCCAATGGCATTCTTCACAGAAATAGAAAAAAAAAACTCAAAAATTCATTTGGAAGCACAAAACAATTTTGAGCAACAGAAATAGGGCTGGTTGGGCTGGAGGGATGGCTTAGTGGTTAAGGCATTTGCCTGCAAAGCCAAAGGACCCACAGTCAGTTCCCCAGAACCCATGTTAGCCAGATGCACAAGGCGGCAGCAAGTGTCTGCAGTTTGTTTGCAGTGGCTAGAGGCCCTGGCACGCCCATTCTCTCTCCCTCCCTCTTTCTTTGTCAAATAAATAAATAAATAAATAAATAAATATTAAAAAAATAGGGGTGGTGGTATCACCATACCTAATTTTAACCTATATTACAGAGCCATAGTAACAAAAACAGCATGGTACTGGCACAAAAACAGACATGTAGATTAATGGAACAGAATAGAAGGCTCAGATGTAAGTTGGGGCAGCTACAGCCACTGATATTTGACAAAAATACTTACTGGAGAAAAGACAACTTCTTCAATAAATGGTGCTGGAAAAACTGGTATATGTGCAGGTAGAAGGATGAAAACAGATCCTTATCTCTCTCCACACACATAAATTAAGTCCAAATGGATCAAAGACCTTAATATCAGACCCAAAATTCTGAAACTGCTAGAGGAAAAAGTAGGGGAAACCCTTCACCATATTGCCATAGGCAACAACTTTCTGAATATAATGCCAGTTGCTCACGAAATAAAATCACTAATCAGCCACTGGGACCTCATGAAATTACAAATCTTTTGTACAGCAAAGGACACTGTGAATAGAGCAAAGAGGCAACCTACAGAATGGGAGAAAATCTTTGCCAGAAATACACCTGACAGGATAAATATACAAGATGTACAAAGAACTCAAAAACTAAATAATAAGAAATCAAACAACCCAGTTAAAAAAATGGGCTATTGAACTAAATAGAGAGTTCTCAAAAGAAGAAATACAGATGGCATATAAACATCTAAAAAATGTTCTACATCCTTAGCCATCAGGGAAATGCAAATTAAAACCACTTTGAGATTCCATCTCACTCCTGTCAGAATGGCTATCGTCAAGAAAACAAATGACAATAAATGTTGGTGAGGATGTGGAAAAAGGAGAACCCTTCTACACTGTTGGTGGGAACGCAATCTGGTCCAGCCATTGTGAAAATCAGTGTGGAGGTTCCGGAGACAGCTAAAAATAGATTTGCCATATGACCCAGCTATAGCACTCCTGGGCATATATCCTAAGGACTCATCTTACTACCTTAGAGATACTTGTTCAACCATGTTTATTGCTGCTCAATTCACAGTAGCTAGGAAATGGAACCAGCTTAGATGTCCCTAAATTAATGAATGGATAATGAAGATGTGATATGTTTATGCAATGGAATTCTATCCAGTGGTAAAGAAAAATGAAATCATAAAAGTTGCAAGGAAATGGATGGATCAAGAAAGGATTTTACAGCTGGGCATGGTGGAACACGCCTTTAATTCCAGCACTTGGGAGGCAGAGGTAGGAGGATGGCTGTGAGTTCAAGGCCACCCTGAGACTACATAGTGAAGTCCAGGACAGCCTGGGCTAGAGTGAGGCCCTACCTCAAAAAACAAACAAACAAACAAACAAACAAACAAACAAACAAACAAAAAGGATTATATTAAGTGAGGTAACCCAGGCCCAGAAAGCCAAATATCACGTGTTCTCTCTCAGATGTGGATCCTAGTTACAAATGTTCAGACTTGTGTGTGAGTTGGAGTGAAAATTGGTAGCAGAGGTCAGTAAGCTAGAAAAGGGCTATAAGGGAGGGAGGAGGGGGTGGACTTAAGGGGATGGTACTGAATATATGTAAGTAGACGAACAGATTACTGAGTGTGAAATGGCCTTAAGTGAGGTCAGGGAAAGAGATTGAGTAAAAGGTGGGGGGGGATGCTTAATCAAAATTCAGGATATTATGAACAAGCCATGGATAATGGCACACCCAGAAGCCATAGACTGTTACTAGAAAAATTTCAATGCCAGAAATGGGATTCTTTCCAGTGAGTTATTGGCCATGGAGGTCCCTGATACCCCAAAGCATTACAGGCTATTGCCAAGGACACACTGCAGTGGATGCTGAAAGCCTCAAGTTTGGCCAGCCAGGCCAAATGACTGAATGGGTGTAATAGTGGCATGTCAGGTATAGGGGAAGCCAAGTGCTCTCTAATTGGACTGAAGGCTTGCCCTGTAGGAGGGAATACATGCCTGGTACTGAAAACCTAATAAAAAGCCTATGGCAGGGGAGGTAATGAACCTTAGGAGTGTAACTCCTGCTCTTGTCTGGCTAAATGTATATATTATGCCCACCAAACTGCCCTGTAAGCACTTTACTTAGCACTCATATCCATATATTAATGCCACTCTCACTTTTCGGTTAGAGACCTTCTCTTTTCAGATAGCGGTGACCACTGGGATGAACCAAAAGACACCATAGTGTTGAGAAGAAGTGACAGAGGAGTGCTCAGCACTGAAACATCTCTATCACACCTTCCAAGGCTCAGGGTCCATTGCAGAAGAGGTGGCAGAAAGAATGTAAGAGCCAAAGGAAGGGTAGGACTGCTTACAATACAGTTGCCCAGACAGAAATTGGCCTTGATATCCATGACCTCACAGTACCTAGCACTATGTTCATGAGACCCTTATAATAGGAGGAAAAGATGATGACATCAAAATAAAAGAGAAACTAATGGAGAGAGGGAGGGGATATGATGGAGAGTGGCTTTGTGAAGGTAAAAGTGGGGGAGTGGAGGGAATTATCATGGTTTACTGTCTGTAAATATGGAAGCTGTTAATAAAAAAAATAAAAACAAAAACAAAACAAGGGAGCTGGAGAGATGGCTTAAGGTGCTTGCCTGCAAAGCCTAAGGACCCAGGCGTGATTCCCCGGGACCCATGTAACAGATGCACAAAGTGGCACATATGTCTGGAGTTTGTAGTGGCTGGAAGGCCTGACATGCCCATTCTGTCTCTCTTCTCTCTAACTCTGTGCTTCCAAATAAATAAGTAAAATATTTTAAAAAAGCAAGAGCTGGAGAGATGGCTCAGCAATTGAAGGCACTTGCATGCAAAACCTACCATCCCAGGTTTGAGTCCCCAGTACCCATGTAAAGCCAGATGCACCATGTGGTGCATGTGTCTGGAGTTTGTTTGTAGTGGCAAGAAGCCCTGGTGTGTCCATACTCTCCTCCACCTCTCTCCCAAGTAAATAAGAATATTAAAAATAAAGCAAAGCTATCATACTGAATCCAGATACATATAAAAAAAGAGTATACACTGTGACTAAGTGTTCTTACCTAAGCCATCCCAGGTTTATTTAACTTACGAAAAATCCATCAAGGCAATACGATCCCTTTATGGAAGAATGGACCAAAAAAATTTTCACCTGCTCATTTCATAAACATATTTTGTTTTTATTTATTTACTAGAGCGAGAGAGAGAGAGAGAGAGAGCACACCAGGGCCTCTAGCCATTGCAAATCAACTCCAGGTACATTTTCTACCTTGTGCATCTGGCTTAGTGGGTCCTGGGCAATACAATCTGGATCCTTAGGCTTTGCAGGCAAGTGCCTTAACCACTAAGCCATCTCCCCATCCCCACATGATCATTTTAATAGATGGAAAAAGTCCTTGACTAAATCTAAAACCCTTTAATATTAATAACCATTCAGTAAACTCAGAAAAAGAAACCTTTACTACTTGATGAAGGACATTTATAAAAATTATAGTTAAAAGTTAATAATCATACTTGATAAAGACAGTGATCTGCTTAAAATCAGGAATAATTCCAGAATGCTTGTTCTTATCACTTTCATTCAAAATTACATAGGAGGTATTAGCTAGGGTATTAGGCCAGAAAAAGCAATAAATGTCACCTGGGTTTGAAAGAAGAAGGAAAAGTATCTCTATTTACAGGTGTCATGATCTTACAGGCAGAAAATCTTCAAGAATTCTTCCACTCTTGCCACACACACATGGCTATTACACTAGAAAGTCAATTTAGCACAGTTACAGGATAAAAGATCAATAAATTAAAAAAAATCAATTCTATTTCTATTAGAGCTGCTGTCAGCCTCGCTCACAGAACTATCTTTCTGCCTTGGGCAGGAGTTAATTAATGCAGAGACACTTAACAGGCGTAAGTGCTGAGACTAAGTGACTAGTGAGTGCTTTGCCCAAAGTGCAACATCTGTATCACCTCCTCCAACCCTCAAGGAACATCCTGGCAAAAGGGGGCAGAAGGAGTGTGAAGAACTGGGAGGAATGCTGTGGAAGGTTCCTGGATAAGACATGATCCTTACATCCATGAACACACAGAAGCTGCGCTTCCTCCCTCCCTCCCTCCTTCCCTTCCTGTTCCCTTTCTATTTCTTTTTCCTTAATATTTTATTTCTTTATTTATTTGAGAGAGAGAGGAGGAGACAGAGAAAAAGAGAGAATGGGCACGCCAGGGCCTCCAGCCACTGCACACGAACTCCAGACGCATGCACCCCCTTTGTGCATCTGGCTTACATGGGTCCTGGGGAATGGAACCTGGGTCCTTAGGCTTCACAGGCAAGCACCTTAACCTCTAAACCATTTCCCCAGCCCTCTTTCTATTTCGTTAAAAAATATTTTTGCTGGGCATGATGGCACATGCCTTAAATCCCAGCACCCGGGAGGCAGAGGTAGAAGGATTGCCTTGAGTTTGGGGCCACCCTGAGATTACAGAGTGAATTCTAAGTCAGCCTAAGCTGAGACCCTACCCCCCATAAACAAACTAAAAGTATTAATTTATTTATTTAAGAGAGAGAAAGACATGGGGTAGTGGGGGAGAATGGGCACACCAGTGGCCTCCAGCCACTGCATGCACCACTTTGTGCATCTGGCTTACATGGGTACTGGGGAATAGAACCTGAGTCCTTAGTCTTCATGGGCAAGTACCCCCACCACTGAACAATCTCTGTAGCCTCCCCTTTTTTTGAAGTAGAGTCTCATTCTGGCCCAGGCTGACCTGACACTCACTCTGTAGTCCCAGGGTGGCCTTGAATTCACAGCGATCCTCCTACCTCTGCCTCCCGAGTGCTGGGATCATTTGTGTGCACCACCACGACTGGCCAGCTGTGAGCCAGTCAGCATTTCCTCATGGATGGGGTGGCGCTCAGGGAGATGCAGTTCCTCTCAGAGCAGTGAGTGGTTGTCGGGTGAGGGGCGTCGTGTTCCCCGCTGGCGCTGCCAGTGCTGAGTTGCCTGCGCTTCAGTAGACACCCCTGGACCGTGCTTCTGCCAACAGCCCGGCTTCAACTCAGCGCATTCCCCACATAAGACATGCAAGGAGAGAAAGGGTTAGCTGGGAAGAAGAAAGAGGTTTGCGAGAATGGGAGGGGGATAAGGGAAGGAAATGGGGGTGAGTATGGTTAAAAATACATGACACACATGCATGAAAGTGTCAGGTATTTGGTGACAGTGACAGAAGTGACTAATACAGTCATGTCTATCACACCTGTAGAGAAATGCCTAATAAATCTTGTGCCCAGGTTTGCATGGTCATTTATCTCTTATTGCTAAATTTTTAAAATGCTTATAATTCTATCTCCATAAAGTAGCAGTGAGAAATACAAAAATAAAATTAAGGAAATGAATCCATTACAGTAGCATGAATTAGGTAGCATACTTAGGAATAAATTTAACAAAGTACATGATTTCTATGTTGAAAACTAGAAAATATCACTAAAAGAAATTAAATAAGCAAGTAAGTTGAAAGATCTGTTCTTATGAATTGAAAGACAATATTATTAAGATGACTATGCTTAAAAATTGAGCTACAAGCCACGCATGGTGGCACACGCCTTTGATCCCAGCACTCGGGAGGCAGAGGCAGGAGGATCACTTTGAGTTCGAGGCCACCCTGAGACTACATAGTGAATTCCAGGTCAGCCTGGGCCAGAGTGAGATCCTACCTCCTACCTCAGAAAACAAAAAACAAAAAACAAAACAACAACAACAAAAAAAAGAGCTACAGTTTCAACACAGGTTTTATCAAAATCTAAGCAACTTTTTTTTTTTTTTTTTTTTTTTTTAGAAATTGGCAAGTGGATCTTTAAAATTCACGATGTGAATGTAATATACTCAGAATTACTAAGACAATCTGCATGGGGAGAAATAAATTTGGAGGACGTAGCCATATCAGTTTCAGGATTTGCTACTGAGTAACAGTAGTGAAGAAAGTATGTTACTAACATATGGATATACATATTGGCCAGAGTTGAGAGTCCCAAAATAACCTCTTATATTTTGAACCTAAGGTCTTGTGCATTCTAGGCAAGCAGTTTTCCAGTGAAACATACCTCCAGCCTCATCAAATGACTTTTTTTGTGTGTGTGTGGAGAATTTTCAAATAATCCAATAGAGAAAAAAAAAAATCATCTTTTCAACACATGGTGCTGGGACAGCAGGGATTTCAGTAAGAGAATGAAGTTGGGCTCTTATCCAACCACATGAAAGAATCAACTTGAAACATATCACAGATAAAAGCATCATTAAAATGCTGTAACTGTCGGGTGTGGTGTCGCACGCTTTTAATCCCGGCACTCTGGAGGCAGAGGTTAGGAGGATCACCATGAGTTCAAGGGCATCCTGAGGCTACATAGTGAATTCCAGGTTAGGCTGGGCTAGAGTGAAACCCTACCTCATAAAACCAAAACAAACAAACAAACAAACAAACAAAAATCTATAACTTTTAGCAGAAAACAAAGGAGTAAATACCTGTGCCCTGGGGTTAGGTAAGCTTTTTGTTTTCCTTCCTTCCTTCCTTCCTTCCTTCCTTCCTTCCTTCCTTCCTTCCTTCCTTCCTTCCTTCCTCCCTCTCTTCCTCCCTTCCTCCCTTCCTTCCTTCCTCCCTTCCTCTCTCTCTCTTTCTTTTTGCAGTAGGGTCTTAATCTAGCCCAGGCTGACCTGGAAGTCACTATGTAGTCTCAGGGTGGCCTTGAACTCATGATGATCCTCCTACCTCTGCCTCCCAAGTGCTGGGATCAAAGGCGTGCGCCTCCACACCCGGGTGGAAAGCTTTTTTAGCTACAAGTAAAGCACAAGTGACACACATCATAAAATCAGATAAAGTAGACCTCTTTACAAATAGAAAAAACTTTCCATTTCAGAGATACTGTCAAGAAAAGTTAAAGCCAGGCACGGCAGTGCGTGCCTGTAATCCCAGGATGAGGGGGGAGGACCTTGAGTTTCTTGGTAGGCCAGCTTTAGACAGATGGGTACACAGGGAGATCCTGTCTTGAGAGACAAAACACAAGGTGAAAAGACAAGCCAGAGAATGAAAGAACACATTTGCCATATATCTGACAAGGGTTTTGTCTTCAGAATATATATAAAAAATTTTAAATTTAGCAATAAAAGATAAATGACCCATGTAAAACTGGGCCAAAGGTTTATTAGCTATTTCTCTAAAGGAGTTATATAAATGATTGTTAGTCACTTTTCATATCTGTGACCAGATACCTGACATGAAGCAGCTTAAGGAAGAAAAGGTTCATTTTGGCTCACGGTCGGGGGCACGGTCTGCCGCGGCAGGGAGGGCACCGCGGCGGGAGCACGAGAGTGCTCGCCACATTGTTTCCATAGAGAAGCAGCAGAGAGAGAAACACGAGTCCTGGTTGTGAGCTGGCTTCTTCCTTCCCCATATTTTAAAATCTTTATTTATTTATTAGAGAGTGAGGGAGAGAGAGAGAATGGGTGTAGCAGGGCCCCTAGCCACTGCAAATGAACTCCTGGATGCGTGTGCCATGATGTGCATCTGGCTTACATGGGACGTGAGAATAGAACCTGGGTCCTTAGGCTTAGCAGGCAAGTGCCTTAACCACTAAGCCATCTCTGCAGCCCCTTTCCCAATTAAAAACAAATTACTTATTTTTATGAGCGGGTGGGGAGAGAATTGGCGTGCCAGGGCCTCCAGCCACTGCAGTCAGACTCCAGACACATGCGTCACCTTGTGAGAGCTTGCGTCATCTTGTGCATCTGGCTTACGTGGGACCTGGAGAGTCGAACATGGGTCCTTAGGCTTCGCAGACAAGTGCCTTAACCGCTAAGCCACCTCTCCAGCCCTGTCCCAATTTTCGTTCAGCCCAGTACTCCAAGTCACAGGGGTGGTGCCACCCACGTTAGGATGGGTCTTCTCTTTTCAGTTAAATATCTCTGGAAAAGCCTGGGGACACCAAGCTAATTCGTAACAGGGTCATCTTTGCACAAGCTAAGCCTGAGGACACGGAAGGCTGCTCATCTTGGGTGGAGGTTTTTGAAGGCAGGAGCTCACAGCTTCTCCGAAGGTTTCCTGATGTAATATAGGTAAACAAACAACTTATGATCGGATCTGATGCAAACTCGTGGTCTGTCTTATGCTCAGACTCCCCATAGCTTTGCCTGCCTGAAAGTGGATGAAAACTGCGAGTACACTCAGTTCGGGGAGCACTTGCTCGCACCCCTCTGACCTTCCACTAAATCCTAGCTTTGCATCGTGTGTTCATTTCACATTCATCCAAACACCGCTGGACCCTCACAGACACTCCCAGCAGTGGGTCCCCGAGGTGACTCTAAAGTCTGTCAATTTGAAACTGAAGACTAACCGAAAGTGGCAAAAATGTACCTCACAAACCTTCACATCTTTATTCATTAAAGAAATGACAGGAAATCCAATTAGACGCAACTTCACACACTGTGTTGACTTCCCAGTAAGACATGTGGCCAATAGTGAAAGCTGGAGGAGGCTGTAGAAAAACCAGAACCATCATTCATTGCTGGTTAAAGTGGAAAAAGATGCACGAGACCACTTTGGAAAATGTTTGGCCTTTTTTCCACAACATTAAGTACAGACAACGTAACAATTAGTAATGCCACTACTGGATGGACATGTAAGAGCGTGGAAATGTGAATTCACACAAGGAGAAGGAGACAGAGGAGAAGAAGGGATCAGGAGAGGGCTACCTGAAACTAAAGACGTTATGAATAAGCTATGTGAAAACTTACTTCTTTGTTAGTTAATTAAAATACAATTTAAAAAGGAGAGTTTATGATTGGACAGATGGCTTGGTGGTTAAGGCACTTGCCTGCAAAGTCTAGCAACCTGGGTTTGAGGTGCATGAATCTGGAGTTCCTTTTCAGTGGTTAGAGGCTCTGGCTCACCCATTCTCTCTCTCTCTCTTTCTCTTTCCTCTCTCTGTTTGCAAATAGTTTTCTTTTTTTGGTTTATTGAGGTAGGGTCTCACTCTAGCCCAGGCTGACCTGGAATTCACTATGGAGTCTCAGGGTGACCTTGAACTCATGGCGATCCTCCTACTTCTGCCTCCCCAGTGCTGGGATTAAAGGCGTGCACCACCATGCCCAGCCTGCAAATAATTTTCTTTAAAGATGATTTGTGCAGAAGTATCCTGCTTGGGGCTGGAGAGGAGACTTAGTGGTTAAGGCATTTGCCTGCAAAGCCTAAGGACCCAGGCTTGATTGCCCAGGACCCATGTAAGCCAGATGCACAGGGTGGCACATGTGTCTGGAGTTCGTTTACAGCAGCTAAAGGCCCTGGTGTACCCATTCTCTCTTTTTCTATTTGCCTCTTTCTCTGTCAAATAAATTTAATAAGAAGTGGCTGGGGAAATGGCTTAGAGGTTAAGGTGTTTGCCTGCAAAGCCTAAGGACCATGGCTCGATTCCCCAGGACTCATGTAAGCCAGATGCACAATGGGGTGCACGCGTCTGGGTTCGTTTCCAGTGGCTGGAGGCTCTGGCATGCCCATTCTCTCTTTCTCTCTATCTGCCTCTCTCTTTCTCTCTCAGATAAATAAATAAAAATACATTAAAAAAATTTAACAAGAAGTACTCTGCTTTGGGCGGGAGGAGGTACACACAATGCTTTACTCAGAAGCCACAGATTGTTACAAGCAAATCCCAGTGCCAGGGATGGGATACCTCCCAGCGAGTGTTGGTCAGGAAGACCCATGATGCCTTGCCCATAGTATATGTTATTGCCAGTGGTCTTGGTTGCCCAGCAGAACTAGATGATGAAATTCGATAGCTGAGGACCCCACACCTGTTACTTGAAGGTCACTGACAAGTCAGGCTGGAGCTGAGCTGGAAGCCTCCTCCCTGCTGGCCAGCTGTCAGAGTGCTGGAAAGTGCCATGGTGCCTGCTGGGAAGAAAAGCCACCACCAGTCTTAACCAGCAGTGGATCCTGTGAGCTACAGAACCAGCCAGACAAGTTGTGCCCACCGGGGAAATAATGGTGCCACTGTTATGGGGTGTGTGGTTTGAATCAGGTGTCCCTATAAACTTAGGTGTTCAGAATGCTAGGTTCCCAGCTGATGGCAATTTAGGAATTAAAGCCACCTGGAGGTGGTGTGTTGTTGGGGGGGGGGGCTTATGGATGTTATAGCCAGTTTCCCCATGCCAGTGTTTGGCACACTCTCCGGTTCCTGTTGTCCATCTGATGTTGGCCAGGGGGTGATGTCCACCCTCTGCTCATGCCATCGTTTTCCCCTGCTGTCATTGAGCTTCCCCTAGAGCCTGTAAGCCAAAATAAACTCTTTTTTTAAAAACATTATTTTTATTTTTTATTTGACAGAGATAAAGAAAGAGAGAGAGAGAGAGAGAATAGGTGTTCCAGGGCCTCCAGCCACTGCAAACGAACTCCAGACACATGTGCCACCTTATGCATCTGGCTAATGTGGGTTCTGGGGAATCAAACCTGAGTCCTTTGGATTTGCAGGCAAACGCCTTAATCGCTAAGCCATCCCTCCAGCCCTCAAAATAAACTCTTCTTTTTTTCCCCCAAAAGGTACTCTTGGTCAGGTGATTTCTGCCAGCAATGTGAACTTGACTGCAGTAGGGGGTAACCTGTTGCTCTCTGATTGGATTTGAGGCCTGTTCCACAAGAGGGAATTCATGCCTGGTACTGAAAACTTAGTCAAAAGCCAATGACTGTGAAGAAGTTCATAAGCTACTGGGAATCTACTATGCTTTTTGGCTAAATGGATGTGTTGTATCCATCAAATTGCCTTCTAAAAGTTTATGCTTATACTTATAGATTACTGTTGCTCTCACTTTTGGTCAGAGAAGCTTTAAAAAGTATATTTATTTATTTATATGCAGAGACAGAGAGAGAGAGAGAAGAAAGGAAGAAGGGAGGGAGGAAGGGAGAAAGAGAGAGAGAGAGAGACGGAGAGAGAGAGAGGGAGGGAGGGAGAGAGAGAGAGAGAGAACGAACACCAGGGCCTCTTGCTGCTGCAAACAAACTCCAGATGCATGTGCCACCTTGTTATCTGGCTTTCCATGGGTACTGGCGAATCAAACACCAGCCATTAGGCTTTGCAAGAAAATGCCTTTAACCATGGATCCATCTCTCCAGCCCCCAGTTTGAGAATGTCCATCTTTTAATAGTGAAGTATAAACAGTTTAACCTATTTTCACAATGATTATAGTGTTGATTTGTGGCTGGAGATGTACCTCAATGGTAGAGGGCAGTTTCCCATAGCTCTGTTTCAATCCCTAGTACTGACAAAATAGTCTTATGATAGTATAGATCTTTGACGCAGCATATTATATAAAATCTAAGGGTACTTGGGAATTGAACTCAGGTCATTGGTTCTGCAGGCAAGCGCCTTAACCTCTGTGCTATCCCTCCAGCTCCAGAATTTACACTTTTATAGGACTGCAAAAGCAAAAAATATCAATGAAAGGTTAATTCTTAAAATTCCATTAATTTTTTGAGAATATGTACCCCAATGTTTTATGACAATCACATTTTTGGAAATACTATCTATACTTAAATAAAAGATAGAAATTGAGATGCCAGGATGTGGTCGCACATGCCTGTAATCCCAGCACTTGGGAAGCAGAGGAAGGAGGATCACTGTGAGTTTGAGGCCATACTGGAAATAAACAGTGAGTTCCAGGTGAGCCCTGGGCTAGAGTCAGACTCTGCCTCAAAAGAGAGAAAGAGAGAGAGAGAGCCTGACACTACCTACACAAGACCATCATAATGGGAGGAAAAGATTATTACATCAAAATGAAAGAGAGACTGATTGAGAGGGGGAGGGGATATAATGGAGAGGGGCATTTTAAATGGGAAAGTGGAGGGAGGGAGGGAATTACCATAGCTTACTGTCTACAATTATGGAAGCCGTCAATAAAAAATAAATTAAATAAAAATAATAATTACCATGGCTGTGATTGAGCATCTTTGTCTTAAAACAAAAACAAAAACAAAAACAAGCAAGGGCTGGAGAAATGAATGGCTCAGCAGTTAAGGCACTTGCCCGCAAAGCCTAAAGACCCAAGTTCAATTCTCCAGGACCCATGTAAAGCCAGATGCACTAAGTGGCACATGCACCTGGAGTTTGTTTGCAGCTGTTGGAGGCCCTGGCACGTCTGTTCTCTGTCTGTCTCTCTTCTATCCTTCTCTGCTTACAAATAAATAAATTAAAATATTAATAAAAGTTTTTTAAACAAACAAACAAAAAACCCTAAGAGCAATAAACAAAAAACCAGCTGCATGCCATTAGAACAGTGTACAAATTAACAAAGAAAGATTCTAGTTGACTTGTTCAAGCTGGTTTTTAAAAAAATTGTTTGTTTATTTTTATTTATTTGAGTGTGACAGACAAAGAGGGAGGGAGAGAGAGAGAGAGAGAGAGAGAGAATGGGTATGCCAGGGCCTCCAGCCACTGCAAGTGAACTCCAGATGCATGTGCCACCTTGCACATCTGGCTTGCATGGGTCCTGGGGAATTGAGCCTCAAACCGGGGTCCTTAGGCTTCACAGGCAAGTGCCATCTCTCCAGCTCCAAGCTGTTTTTTAAAAGACATATTTATTTGAGGGACAGATTATATATATATGACATGTGTGTGTATGTATGTACATATATTTGTAGATAGATAGATAGATAGATAGATAGATAGATAGATAGCGAGAGAGAGAATGGATGTGCTAAGGCCTCCAGCCACTGCAAATGAACTCCAGATGCATTTGCACATAATGAAGTCCCCCACTTGCATCCTTGGAATGAATCACACTTGATCATGGTGAATAGTCCTTGTAGCATGTTACTGGACTGTCTGCTAGTGTTGGACTGTGGACTTTTGCATTCATGCGAGTCAAGAATTGTCTTGTGCATCTGGCTTATGTAGGTCCTTGGGAATTGAACCCCTGGGTCCTTTGTCTTTGCAGGCAAGCACTTTAGCTGCTAAAGCCATCTCTCCAGCCCTCAAGCTCTTTTTTTTGGTTTGTTGAGGTAGGGTCTCGCTCAGGCTGACCTGGAATTCACTATGTTGTCTTAAGGTGGCCTCGAATTCATGGCAATCCTCCTACCTCTGCCTCTCAAGTGCTGGGATTAAAGGTGTGTGCCACCACACCCGGTCTCTTTTTTATTTTTATTTATTTATTTATTTGACAGAGAAAGAGGGAGAGAGAGAAAGAGAGAGAGAGAGAAAAAAAGTGAGAGAGAGAGTGGACGCGCCAGAGCGTCCAGCCACTGCAAACAAACTCCAGACGCGTGCACCCCTTTGTGCATCTGGCTAACGTGGAACCTGGGGAATCGAACCTGGGTCCTTTGGCTTTGCAGGCAAATGCCTTAACCTCTAGGCCATCCCTCCAGCCCTCAAGCTTATTTTTATGTGCTACTCTAAGAGAGTTCTAAATTAAATAGGTTTGAATGCTGTCCCATTTACTAAAGCCATTTGTACCTCAAAATGATGTAAACATCCACAAAATTTCAGTTTTAGATAGGTGAGTTACTGTTCAACTGCTTTTGACTATGAAACATTACATAATGTTTATATTTAGATTAAATGAGAGAGTTGGAACAGAAGTACCCTGCTGGGGCCAGGAAGGCTTTACCCTAGAACCTTAGGTTGTTGCAGTTAAATCTTGCACCAGGGATGAGGCTCTTCCCCCAGTGAGTTGTTGATAAGGGACACCCACAAGATCACCAAAATCAATATAGGCTATTGCCAGTGCCCTTGGTTGTGCACTGGTGCTAAATGGTAAGACCCTATTGCTAAGGACAACTCATTCTGCAGTCACGGGACACTGAGAATCACTCTGAAAGCTGAGCTCTGTCTGGTTAGTAGGCTTAAAAGCGACCCACCATGGCTCAGCGAATTTTGTGGAAGAGGGGGCAGAAAGATTGTAAGAGCCACAGGTTGAGACATCATGCCCAGAGGCATTTCCTTGCCCCCCCCCAAAATAACTAACTACTGCTCCCACAACGCATAAACCATAACCCCATAGAGAATATCTGCAACCCCACTGAGGAGCGTCCCCAACGGAATGGGAGCAAGGATGAGAGAAAAGAGGGTCCCAATACATGATGTCTTCATATGAATTATGTTGTTAATAATAACAATAATA
Source organism: Dipus sagitta (assembly GCA_036346955.1). Classification (NCBI taxonomy): domain Eukaryota; kingdom Metazoa; phylum Chordata; class Mammalia; order Rodentia; family Dipodidae; genus Dipus; species Dipus sagitta. Next base: position 18,257,105 of record CM070789.1, read on the forward strand.
AAATATTAAAAAGAAAATAAGCCAGGAATGGTGGCGCATGCCTTTAATCCCAGCACTTGGGAGGCAGAGCTAGGAGGATTGCTGTGAGTTCGAGGACACCCTGAGAATACAGAGTGAATTCCAGGTCATCCTGGGCTAGAGTGAGACCCTACCTCGAAAACAAAACAAAACAAAAAAATAAACAAATTAAAAATAAAAGGAGTCAGGCGTGGTGGCAAATGTCTTTAGTCCCAGAATTTGGGAGGAAGAGGTAGGAGGATTGCCATGAGTTTGTGGTCACCCTGAGACTACATAGTGAATTCCAGGTCAGCCTGGGCTAGAGCAAGACTATACCTTGACAAAAGTGTGTGTGTGTGGGCAGGTGGGTGGGGGAGTGGAGAGATGGTTTAGTGGTTAAGGCATTTGCCTGCAAAGCCTAAGGACCCATGTTTGATTCCCCAGTACCTACATAAGCCAGATGCACAATGTGGTGCATACCTTTGGAGTTTGTTTGCAGTGGACTGAAACCCTGACATGCCCATTCTCTTTCTCTCTTTCTCTCTCTCAAATAAATAAATAAAACTTAAAAAAAATCTTTAAAAATAAAAAAAGAATTTAAGTGGGTAGGTATGCTGGTATGACTTAAATGCCCCCCCCCCAACATACGTGTTTTGAATAATTGGTTCCCAGTTGGTGGAATTTGGGAGGTGGACACTTGCTGGAGGTCATCAATTTATGGGGCCCAGGGGTGGAATACCGTGCTCTGAGTTCTATGACCCCTATAAACCCACCATGTGTTTTGAATGCTTAGTTCCCACCCGCTGGTAATCTGGGAGGCGGAGCCTTGCGGAAGGAGTTCGGGTTGTGGGGGAGGCTTCTGGGCATTACAACCAGCTCTGCCTTGCTAGAACTGGGCTCTCTCTCCTGCTACTGTTTTCCACCTGCTGCGGCAGAGGTGGTGTTCAGCCTCTGCTCGTGCCATTTTCCCCTGCCAGCAGGAAGCTTCCCTTCAAAATGGTAAACAAAATAAAAACTTGCCTTTCACTAGCTGCTTTTTTTTTCGGGGTGGGGGGGTCAGGTGCTTTATCCTAGCAACAAGAAGGCAACTATGACAGGGCACCTCAAGTGTTCTGCCTCTGCACTGACATATCTATTTTACCTTCCTCTCAGCTGCCCCCTCTTCTCCCTCCTTCATAGTCCGTTTCTAGCCCAGGCCTAACAGGAATTCGCTCTGCAGTCTCAGGCTGGCCTTGAAGTCACAGCAAACCTCCTCTCTCTGCTTCCTGAGTGCTGGGATTAAAGGCATGAGCCACCACGCCTGGCTTATTTTCAAAGTCTAAAATGCATTTTCCTCCTTGTCCTTGAAAGCCTTTGACGTAAGTGACTAGCAGAATCCTCTTTCCGTCAAGACAGCATTCATTTTACCAGACTTGATGAAAATACATGGAACTTCATGTCTAACTGCAGAGTATATAGAAAGTCACTCAGGATTCACACAGTTCCGGTTGAGAGCTTTTTTTTGTGGGGGGGTTGGTTTTTGGTTTTTGAAGTAGGGTTTCACTCTAGCCCAGGCTGGCCTGGAATTCACTATGTAGTCTCAGGGTAGCCTCGAACTCATGGCAATCCTCCTACCTCTGCCTCCCGAGGGCTGGGATTAAAGGCATGTGCCACCACACGTAGAAAGGGTCTGGTTTTCACCTTGGTCGGACTTCTTGTGAGCAGATTTTCCACCCTGGATGAAAGACACAAGAACACTTCAGTCTGAAAGAACACCTTTTTTTTTTTTTTTTTTTTTAAAAAAAAGAGTTTTTAAATTTTTATTTATTTATTTATTAGAGACAGAGAGAGGGAGAGAAAGAGAGAGTGAGAATGGGGCCACCAGGGCCTCTAGTCACTGCAAACAAACTCCAGATGCATGTGCCACCATGTGCATCTGGCTTACGTGGAACCTGGAGAATCAAACCAGGGTCCTTAGGCTTTGCAGGCATGCGCCTTAACCACTAAGCCATCTCTCCAGTCCTGAAAGAACACCTTTTTCTTTGTTTGTTTATTTTTATTTATTTGAGAGCGACACAGAGAGAAAGAGGGAGGGAGAGAGAGAGAGAGAGAATATGAGAGAGAGAAAATGGGCATGCCAGGGCCTCCAGCCACTGCAAGTGAACTCCAGATGCATGCACCCCCTTGTGCATCGGGCTAACGTGGGTCCTGGGGAATCAAGCCTCAAACCGGGGTCCTTAGGCTTCACAGGCAAGCGCTTAACCACTAAGCCATCTCTCCGGCCCTGAAAGAACACCTTTAATCTCTGCACTGGGAAGGGTGAGGTAGGAGGAGAGTCATGAGTTCAAGGCCAGCCTGGGCTAGAGTGAGACCTTTCCTTAAAACAAACAAGCAAACAAATAGACAGACAAACAGACAGAGATTGGACAGATAACTTTGCTTGTTCTTCCCATTTGCTCGCTTTGCCACAAGTCCAGGGCAAACTTCCCATTCCTGGTTTTTTGGCTTCTTGCTTGTAAACTAACATTCTGAGCATGTGCTTGTGAGTGCCCCCTAGTGGTATTACTCAAGTAATTCAATCAGTCAGACTTAGTCTGGCGTTTCAGTCTTTCTTTTTTTTTTTTTTTTAATCTAGGGAAACTTGTTTTCATCGTGTGTGTGTGTGTGTGTGTGTGTGTGTGTGTGTGTGAGAGAGAGAGAGAGAGAGAGAGAGAGAGAGAGAGAGAGAGAGAGAGAAGATTGGTATGCCAGGGCCTCCAGCCAGGGCAATGGAACCCCAGACACATACTCCATCTTGCGCTCACCTTGTACATTTGGCTTATTGGGATCTGGAGAGTGGAACATGGGGCCCTTAGGCTTCTCAGGCAAGCGCCTTAACTGCTAAGCCATCTCTCCAGCCCATCATCTTACTTTTGATTCTCAACATGGAAGCAAAGAAGAAAAATAAATAAAGAAGCAAATAAAGAAATAAGGAGAGCTGGTGAAATGGTTTAGTGGTTAAGGTGCTTGCCTGCAAAGCCTAAGGATGCCAATTCGATTCCCCAGGACCTACGTAAGCCAGATGTACAAGGGGGCACATGCGTCTGGAGTTCGTTTGCAGTGGCTAAAGGCCCTGCTGCACCCATTCTCTCTTTCTCTATATCTGCTTCTCCCTCTCTCTCAAATAAATGAATAAATAAAAAAATATTTAACAAATTAAAAAAAAAAAAGAAAGAAAGAAGGAGATGACAGTGCACTGCGAGGAGAAGTCTTGCTTCTGCGCTTCCCTCTGTGTCAGGTCTGAGCCGCCAAGCCTGCTGCCACCATGACGGGGAGGACTCATTTTCTCGGACATGGCAGCTTCTTTGAAGAAGACAGCCTAGAGCGGGAGGCACAGCGACCCAGCTAAGGCGTTCTGATAGGCAGCAGGCTGGGGCTCAGCATTCCCGGCAGCAGAACCTGGTGCTGAGGTGAAGAGAGCTAACCATACCCTTAGAGTGCCAACATCAAGTGCTGAACTGAAAACCAGTCCATCTTCAAAGTCCAGGGGGGATATCCACTGCTCGCTGGGTTGTCAGCAGCTCCAGAGAGCCAGTGTTCAAGACTCAACGGAGTTGGGAGCGGACCTGGAAGAACTTCAAGCAGAGGCCAGCTGCCCTGTCTGTCATGGGTACTTCACAAGCCCAGTGGCCATCAAGTGTGGGCATAACTCCGTCTCTCCTGCATCAGTGCCTTCTGGAAGGGCCTACAGGGCAGTTTTCCCTGCCCTTCTTGCCTCTTTCACTATCCAGAGAAAGACTTCTCAAGGAATCACCAACCGGGCTAATCTGACAGAAGCTGCCAAGCTCCTCCCCATAAGAAGAAGCAAGAGGAAAAGGCAGGACGTCTGTCAGAAAGACCTAGAAACTATCCGTCCATAGTGCAGCTTCACCACCACCACCCACACGCAGCACTATGTTGGGCCCATAGTGAGGGCCGCCCTCTGTGGTCCGAAAGAGCTTGAGCGTTACAGTGAGCTAGAGAGAGAGAGAGAGAGAGAGAGAGAGAGAGAGAGAGGAACCAGTTGAAAAGGCGATTACCATGCAAAAGAGAAAATCTCTGGAACTCCAGAAAATGGTAAAATGTAAAAGAGAAGAAATGGAGTCTGAATTTGACCAACTTAGGTTGTTTCTCCCAAATGAGCATGAAATGATCCTTAGGCAATTGGAAGATGCAGAGGAGGCTATTTAAGGAAAACTAAATGGAAACCTAACAAGGTTTTCCAATCATGCATCAGCATTAAAGGTTCTGCTGACAGAGGTGCAGGGCAAACAGAACCAGAGTTGCCAGAGAACATCAAGACTATCCACCACAGATAGGAAAAGATAAAATGTCCAGAGTTATCAGAGAACGTCAAGACTGTCCACCACAGATAGGAAAACATAAAATGTCCAGTTTACCAGAGAACATCAAGACTATGCACCGCAGATAGGAAAATGTAAAATATCCAGAGTTATGACAGAGTGTCAAGACTATCCACCACAGACAGGAAAACGTAAAGTGTCCAGAGTTCCCAGAGAACGTCAAGTCCATCCACCGATGGTAGGAAAACGTAAAATATCCAGAGTTATAAGACAACATCAAGACTGTCCACCACAGAAAGGAAAACGTAAAATGCCCAGAGTTACCAGAGAGCGACAAGACTATCCGCCATAGATAGGAACATGTAAAATGTCCAGTTACCAGAGAACAGCAAAACTGTCCACCACAGACAGGAAAACATAAAATTACCAGAGTTACCAGAGAGCATCAAGACTTATCTACCACAGATAGGAAAACGTAAAATGTCCACAGTTACCAGTAGTGTCAAGACTGTTCACCACAGAAAGGAAAACGTAAAATGCCCAGAGATTCCAGAGAGCATCAAGATTGTCCATGACAGAAAGGAAAACTTGAAATGCCCAGAGTTACCGGAGAGCATCAAGACTGTCCACCATGGAAAAGAAAACGTAAAATGCCCAGAGTTACCACAGAATGTCAAGAGTGTCCGCCACAGAATGGAATATGTAAAATGCCCAGAGATCCCAGAGAGCATCAAGATTGCCCACCACAGATAGGAAAACATAAAATGTCCAGAATTACCAGAGAACGTCAAGACTATCCACCACAGAAAGGAAAACGGAAAATATCCAGAGTTTCCAGAGAGCATCAAGAGTGTGCACCACAGATAGGAAAACTTAAATTGCCTGAAACCTTTTCATTCAGAGTCAAAGATTATGGTCGTCAGCTTCTTCCTGTATTCCAATATTCTGGCCTGAACAGAATTATTCAGCAATTTAAAATAGATGTGATTCTAGATCTTGAATCCGCACACCATAAGCTTACCATGTCAGTAGACAGAAAAACTGTGCAATATGGAAAGATGCCAAGATTATCCCATAGCTCAACAAGATTTTATTCCTCCCCAGCTGTTCTGGGTTCTGAGGGATACTATTCTGGCAGACAGTGCTGGGAGGTCGATGTGAGCACCAAGCTGGAGTGGATCTTGGGGGTCTCCAAAAAGCTTTTTCCTACAGGAGTCGTGTCAGACAAGGACAGGATGAAACACGGGCAACTGGGTGGTACAGCCAGACTGTTTATGCTGCATTGGGCCACAAGAAAATGAATATTCTGCCAAAAGTAGCACCCAATTACATTGGCATTTTTCAGACCCTGAAATTGGTGAGGTTTCCTTTTACAGTTTGAGTGATAAGGCTCTTCTCTGTACATTTAGATTGTAGGAAAGACATGCTTTGACCTTACTTCAGCACTCGCGCTAACCCCAAGCCTCTGAGGATCTGCTCGGTGGCATCCTGAGGGTGGACTGCTGAGCCGCTGCCCTTGCCTTCCCGCCGGTGGATGTACAAGGCAGTGAATGAATCCGGCAGTTCTGGGTGTTGGCTTTTATTTTCTACCTTACAAACAACTAGACTCTGCGTATATCTCAATAAGTTATAAGAAATGTAGCACCTACTTATAAATTATGAGCCCAGAAAGAATAAAATAAAGAAATAAGGAATAAAGGAAGGAAGAAAATGAAAAGGAAGGAAGAAAGAACAAAAGGGAGGAAAGCAAGCAAGCAGAACATCATTCGATGAGCACTACCTTAGTTATCAAAACTTTGGATAGAACTGTCATTAAATGAAAAAAAAAACTAGTAGAAAAGAAATTTGACGTAGATATGACTATAAGCTGAAACCAATGATTAAATCTGTATTTGTTACCTTTCTCATTGCGGGGACAAAATACCTGACAAGAAATTATTTCAGGGCTGGATGGCTTAGCATTTAAAGCACTTGCCTGTGAAGCCTAAGGATCCAGGTTTGATTCCCCAGTACCCAAGTAAGCCAGATGCACAAGGTGGCACATGCATATGGAGTTAGTTTGCAGTGGCTAGAGGCCCAGGTGTGCCCATTCTCTCTTTCTCTCTCTCTCTGTCTCAAATAATAATAATAATAATAATAATAATAATAATAATAATAAAAGCCGTGTGTAGTGGCTCACACCTTTAATCCCAGCACTTGGGTGACAGAGGTAGGAGGATCGCCATGAGTTCAAGGTCATACTGAGATTTCATAGTGAGTTCCAGATAGTGAGTTCTGGGCTAGAGTGAGACCCCACCTCGGCCCCCCTCCCCCTAAAAAAGAAAAGAAATTATTTCAGCTCTTCTCTTGCTCCACCTCCACCCATGCATATGTTATTTTTCTTTTGTACATTCTGCTTCCAGCTGCTTTCTCCTCCCCAGTTGTGCTTGCTATTTCAGTTCTGGCTTGCACCCGGACCTTTGCTTCTGGATTGCTTCCGGGGACCTGTCCTGCCTCTTGTAGCCCAAGTGAGCATTCCCAACAAGACCACAGCTGGTTGTTTCTCTTCAAACTCTCCAATAAATCCCTACTGTCTGCAGGGTTAAATGAAAGTCTGGCTCACCATGGCCTGGTCTCTGGTCCACACCTCCATGCGCATGTCTGTATCTTCATTAGTGGAAATGGACTTCTGAAGTGGTCTGCACATACGCTGGCTGTCCCATTGCTGTTGCTTTTGCATGATGTCCTGATGACGTGACAACCCTCTTCCCCAAGGTAGCCTTGGAAACCCTGCTCAGGGGCTACTATATCTATGAAGCTTTTCTTTTCTTTCTAATATATTTTATTTATTTATTTGAGGGAAAGAGGGAAAGAGGAAAAGACAGAGAGAAAGAGAGAGAGAGAGAGAGAGAGAGAGAGAGAGAGAGAGAGAATGGGCACACCAGGGCCTCCAGCCACTGCAAATGAACTCCAGATGTATGCGCCCCCTTGGGCATCTGGCTATGTGGATCCTGGGGAATCAAACTAGGATCCTTTGGCTTTGCAGGCAAATGACTTACAATGCTAAACCATCTCTCCAGCCCAAGCTCTTCTTTCTTTCTTTCCTTCTTTCTTTCTTTCTTTCTTTCTTTCTTTCTTTCTTTCTTTCTTTCTTTCTTTCTTTCTTTTAATATTTAGCAGAGGCCAGCAAGCTAGAAAGGAGATATAAAGGGAATAGAAAGGGAGGGATGGAAGGAGGGGGACTTAATAGGATGGTATTGTATATATGTAAGTACAAGAACAAATTAATGGGGGTGAAAAGGCCTAAATGAGGTCAGGGGAAGAGATTGAGCAAAGGAAGGTGGAGGGACGGCTAATCAAAATCTAAGAGGATATAAATAAGTCATATGAAAAACTACTTTTTTGAACACTCAGGAGCCATAAATTGTTACTAGAAAATTTTCAGCGCCAGGGATGGGATACCTTCCAGTGAGTTGTTGCCAAAGAGGTCCCTGATACCCCCAAAACATTATAGCATTATAGGCCATTGCCAAGGCCCTTGGTTTCCCACCAGGAATAGATGGTAAGACCCTATTGCTGAAGACTCCACATGCTTGGCCTGCAGGGTCACTAAGAAATCCTGCTGGAGCTGAGCTGAAAACCTCCTCCATGTAGACCAGCTGACAGAAAGCTGGAAAAAGTCATACTGCATGCAGTTCAATGTGTGAGAGAGAAATCAGCAGTGAAGATACTCAACAGTGGACTCTGCAAGCCTTATATTTTGCCAGCCAGGCCAAATGAGCCAACGGGTGCAATAGTGGCACATCTGTTATGGGGGAAACCAGTTGCCCTCTAATTTGACTGAAGGCCTGCTCCATGGGAGGGAATACATCCCTGATACTGAAAACCTTCAACAGGGGTAGTCATGAGCCCTAGGAGTGTAATGTCTGCTGCTGTCTGGATAAATGCTCACCAAACTGCCCAGTAAGCACTTCTCTTAATGTTCATACCCATGTATGAATGCTACTCTCACTTTTGGTTAGAGAACCTTTTCTTTTCAGATGGCAGTGACCTTGGGATGACTCAGAAGGCACCATGATGCTGAGAAGAAGTGACAGAGGAGTGCTCAGCACTGCAATATCTCTATCACACCTTCCAAGGCTTAGGGTCCATTGCAGAAGAGGTGGCGGAAACAATGTAAGAGCCAAAGGAAGGGTAGCACTCCTTACAACATGCTCCTCCATACTCAAACTGGCCTGGATATCCATGACCTCACAGTGCCTGACAGTACCTACATAAGACCATCATAATAGGAGGAAAAGATGCTGACATCACAATAAAAGAGAGACTGATTGGGCAGGGGGAATATGATGGAAAGTGGAGTTTCAAAGGGGAAAGTGGGGGGGAGGGAATTACCATGGGATATTGTTTACAATTATGGAAGTTGTCAATAAAAAATATTTTATTTATGGGCTGAAGAGATGGCTTAGCAGTTAAGGTGCTTGCCTACAAAGCCAATAGACCCAGGTTCAACTTTCCAGGACCCACATAAGCCACATAAATCATTAGGTTTTACAGGCAAGCACCTTGACCACTGAGAAATCTTTCCAGCCCATCTAAGAAGCTTTTCTTGAAACCCTTCTCAAGAGTTATTTGATCTGGGGATGAACTGTGGTAGTGCTTTTGCCTAGCAGGCATAAAGTTGGAGTCCAATCCCCACAAGCCAAAAACAAAACAAAAAAGAGTTGTCTGGCCATGGTGGCGCACGCCTTTAATCCCAGCACTTGGGATGGGAGGCAGAGGTAGGAGGATCGCTGTGAGTTCGAGGCTACCCTGAGACTACATAGTGAATTCCAGGTCAGCCTGGGACCTACAGTGAGACCCAAGCTCAAAAAACAAAACAAAACTACATAAATGCTTATTGAACTAAAAAACAAAACAAAGCAAAAACCAACAACAACAAAAGAGAAGGGTTATCCACTCTACTTTCGTCCCATGTACACTCTCTCTGCTCATGAATTGCTCTCCACTATGATCAGATGCCAGTTTTTCTCGCAGGCAATGAATCCAGAGGGTAGGAATACGCTTATTTGCCATTGCAGTTACAGTATACAGTTCATTGTCTGGAATGTGTTAGACACTTAAAAATGCTTATTGAAGATGGGCAGGGTGGCACACACCTTTAATCCCAGCACTCCCGATGCAGAGGTAGGAGGATCCCTGTGAGTTTGAGGCCAGCCTGAGACAACAGGTCTGCCTGGGCTAGAGTGGGACCCTACCTAAAAAAAACAAACAAGGGCTGGAGAGATGGCTTAGTGGCTAAGCGCTTGCCTGTGAAGCCTAAGGACCCTGGTTCGAGGCTCGATTCCCCAGGACCCACGTTAGCCAGATGCACAAGGGGGCGCACGCATCTGGAGTTCGTTTGCAGTGGCTGGAAGCCCTGGTGCGCCCATTCTCTCTCTGTCTCTATCTGCCTCTTCCTCTCTCTGTCTGTCACTCTCAAATAAACAACAACAACAACAAAAAAATGCTTATTGAACTAAAAGGGAGTGGTTTAATCTTTTGTCTGTCCTTGTAAGAGCAGAAAGAGGCTGTAGTGATGGCTTAGTGGTTAAATGCATTTGCTTTCCAAGTCTGGTGGCCTGGGTTCAGTTCACAAAGTACCCACGTAAAGCCAAGATGCACAAAGTGGCTCATGGGTCTGGAGTTATTTTGCGGTACACACACACTCTCTCAGCCTCTCTCTGTGTGTGAAACAAACAAATAAACAAATTAATTTAAAAAGAGCTGAGAGAAGGATTTGGCCAAGAAACAGCCAAGGCTATGGTACCTCAATTATCCATTGTCACGTAACCAAACACTTTCAAACAGTATTTTACAACAACAAGCATTTTATTATTTCTCACAGCATGGTTACTGAGTTTCATTTTTATTTATTTTTAAAATATTTATCTATTTATTTTTAATTTTTATTTACTTTATTCATTTATGAGAGAGGGGTGGGGAGAGAGAGAGAGAATGGGTGCACCAGGGTCTTTAGCCACTGCAAATGAACTCCAGACACATGTGTCACCTTGTGCATCTGGCTTATGTGGTCCTGGGGAATTGAACCCCTGGGTACTTTGGCTTTGCAGGATAACGCCTTAACTGTTGGGCCATCCCTCCAGCCCCTTATTTATTTATTTGACAAAGGAAGAGGGAGATAGAGCAAGAGAGAGAGAATGGGCATGCCAGGGCCTCCAGCCACTGCAAACGAACTCCAGATGTGTGCACCCCCTTGTGCATCTGGCTAATGTGGGTCCTGGGGAATCAAACCTGGGTCCTTTGACTTTGCAGGCAAACACCCTAACCACTGAGCAATCCCTCTAGCTCTCATTTTTATTTATTTATTTGAGAGAGGGAGAGGCAGGTAGAAAGAGAGAGAATGGGGGTGTCAGGTCTCTAGCTGCTGCCAATGAGCTCCAGACCATGTGCCACCTTGTGTGTCTGGCTTATGTGGGTACCGGAAACTGAACCTGGGTCCTTTGGCTTTGCAGGCAAGCGCCTTAACTGCTAAGTCATCTCTCCAGCCCAGTTACTGACTTTCAACAAGTGCATCCCAGTAGAACAAATCCCACATTCACGCTTCTCAAGAATCTGCTTGCTTCAGGCTTGCTTGTGTCTTAATTGGCTGAGCTAGCCATGTGGCTGTCCGCTATTGGGCCTGAAGAAGGACATGCAAGCTGAGTGGTACGGGTCCCTGGGGACCCTGTCAGATCATTTTATGTACTGTAATAAGATCAGGAACCAACTGACTGAGGAGGGAAATTTAAATGTGAGACAATGAAATAGACACCCAGTATAGTGCCTTAGGCCAAGTTCAATCCTTGGCTTGCACTCCTTTTTTTCCTTTGGTTTTTCTGAGGTAGGGTTTCACTCTAGCTCGGGCTGACCTGGAATTCACTATGGAGACTCAGGGTGGCCTCGAACTCACGGCGATCCTCCTACCTCTGCCTCCCATCTCAAGTGCTGGGATTAAAGGCGTGCGCCACCACGCCCGGCTCTTGCACTGCATTTCAAGAGACAAAATTCACTTGGTTGCCGTTGAAGCCAGCAAATATGTACCATACAGGCAGGGTGATTTAACGTACATCTCATATAAAACGCTAAAGAGAAAGTAGAAATAAGTATTGACAAGTACAGTTACTGTAGTTGAAGTTGAAATTCCTTGGGAACTTCTTATTTTTCATGAAATTTTAGAAATTATAATGACCTGGGGCTGGAGAGATGGCTTAGTGGTTAAGGCGCTTGCCTGCAAAGCCAAAGGACCCAGGTTCGATTCCCTGAGACCCACTTAGGCCAGGTGCACAAGGTGGCACACGCTTCTGAAGCGCCTTTGTGGCAGCTGGAGACCCTGGTGTGCCCATTCTCCCTCTTCTAAATAAATAAATATGAATAAATAAAAATCTTACAAAGAAATTATAATAACAAAATTAAATTAAGTATTCATTTTGTCAAAGGAAGACCAACAGAAGAATATTGTTAAAAGTAAAGGTCTGATGCTCTGTCCCATGTGTTTCCCCTCCTTCCTCTGTTACTGCCCCTTCCACTGGCCGCCCTTAGCGACCTCAGAGCGAGTGTGAGCTGCCACTAATCATGCTTGGCCCACCGTTGAGCAGCGGGGCTAAGCGATGCCTTGGAAGACACTAGGTCTATATTCCACTTTGCTCCTGGTAACGGTGGCTCAAAACACTAAGTGAAATTGATAGGTTTTGCTGGACCCCACCTGTTGCAGTCCGGTTCGCATTGCTGGTAGAAATCACAAAACCAAGAGCAGCTTCTGGAAAAAAGAGATTTATTTTGGCTTACAGGCTTGAGGGGAAGCTCCACAATGGCAGGGGAAAACGATGGCATGAGCAGAGGGTGGACATCACCCCCTGACCAACATAAGGTGGACAATAGCAACAGGAGAGTGTGCCAAACACTGGCGAGGGGAAACTAGCTATAACACCCATAAGCCCATCCCCCAACAATACACTGCCTCCAGGAGGCATTAATTCCCAAATCTCCATCAGCTGGGACCTATCATTCAGAACACCTAAGTTTATGGGGGACACCTGAATCGAACCACCATCCCACCCCACAAGTTTGGTCAGCGAAGTGGGGACACTGATACAATACTTCTTTGAATTGGCCTCATGGCACATACACGCATTGCAGTTCTCCAAGGACACTATGGTCATTTCCTGGGGCTTCTGTAATAAGTTGTTGGGTAGCTTAGAACAGCACAGGTTTATTCTTTCACAATTCTGGGTGTTTGAAGTCTGAGATCTTGGGGCTGGTGAGAGAGAAACCTCCTTGCCTCTCGACTTGGCACTTCTTTTTTTTAAATATTTTATTTTTATTTATTTATTTGACAGCGAAAGAAGGAGAGAGAGAGAGAGAATGAATGGGCGCACCAGGACCTCCAGCCACTCCTAACGAACTCCAGACATGTGCGCCCCTTTGTGCGTCTGGCTGAGGTGGGTCTTGAGGAATCGACTTGACACTTGTTGTATGAGGCTTGTACAAGCGTCACTCCAATCTCTGCTTCCACTGTTGCACGACATTCTCCCTGGGTGATTATGTCCTTTTGTTTTTTAATTTTTAAAATATTTCATTTTTAGTTATTTATTTATTAGAGAGAGAGAAATGGACACAGAGAGAGACAAAGAAGAGAAGAGAAAGAGAGAGAGAGAATATGGACCTGTCAGGGCCTCCAAGCCACTTCAAAAGTAGTCCAGACTCATGAACCATCTTGTGCATCTGGCTTATGTGGGTCCTGGGGAATCTAACCTATGTCCTTAGGTTTCACAGGCAAGTGCCTTAACTGCTAAGCCATCTCTCCAGCCCAGTTATGTTCTTTTCTGATAGTTCCAGTCATATTGGACTTAGAACCATCCAGGCATGGCCTCATCTTGACTCTAGCTGCATAGACTCCGTTTTCAAATGAAGTCACATTCATAGGTAGCATGTGCACACGAATTTTGGGGAACATGGTTTAGCCCAGACCCCACACCTGGGTCTGTGCATGATGGTGACTGTTGACTCCTTCAGGGAGTCTGTCACATTCATGCCGCATATCGGGTCCACCTTGGCCACGTCAAACTCCAGAGCCCTGGTTACCACCTTCTAGGCTGACACACAAGAGGAAGCATTTTTAACAGTTCTCGGAATCACTTGCCAACGGTTTAATATTAACATTAGGGAACAAAAGGCTTTTCTTTTGCATGGGTGCCCAAGGAGAATGGAAGATCTGTTGAAGGTCAGGGTGAATGTTTTCAGAGTAGGGCTGGGAAGGTGTGTGTAGTTGAGAGAACATTGCAACACTGAGCCCAGAAGGAAGCTCTTCAGGCATTTGGATAAGGAAATAGCCCTAAAACCATGTTTAGAGACAGCATTTGATATCACACCGTACCTTTGCCCACAAGCCAGCCATTGCCCTGAATTCACATTGACATGGAAGCAACCAGCTCAGTGACATCGACAGACCCAGCTGAACTCAGTTCAGCTATTCCATCTCTCTCTCTCTCTCTCTTCTCTCTTTTGTTTTTCAAGGTAGGGTCTCTCACTCTAGCCCAGGCTGACCTGGAATTAGACTCACGCTGGTCTTGAACTCACAGCAATCTTCCTTCCTCAGACTCCCAAGTGTTGGGATTATAGGAGTGCAGCACCATGCCAGGCCCAGTTATTTCATCTTGTGTGGGTATTTTACTGCAAATCCCAGGCCAATGCTTTTAGTTTCTGGCTGCTTGAAATTTGATAGAAACTACCAGAAGGCTGTATGTGTGCTGCTGCTGTGTGGAGCAGACAAGGAAGAGCTAGGGAAATGTTCAAGGCTTACCAAGTGTCACTGCTATGCCTTCTCCCCTCCCGCCTTACAGCCTGGCAGCCAGCCGTGGGCACAGGATGTGAGGGTAGGTGCCCTCTGATTTCTGACCGAGGCATTGGGAAGGGGCGCTTCAGGGATCAAAAGCAGAGAATCTCCTAGGCTATTGGAGAAACTGCATTCTAAACACACTTGCTAAATGGGTTTTGGCAGCAGCAGCAACAGCCCCAGAAAAATCCAGGCACTGGTGTGTGCAAAGTTAATGCCATCATCTTCTCATGAACTGTTTTTCAAAGAACACTGGAGGCACATAGCCCCCGGCCAAGGGCTCAGGACGGTAGGGACAGGCAGAGGGGGAAAGCTGTGCGCTGTGTGCGACTTGGTTATCCTGTGTAGAGCATCCATGCAGTCTCCAGGGACACTGGGAACACCTGGGTGGGACCATCGCTTCTTACTCTTCCGCAGAGGGACTTTCACTAGCCAATGGGAGTATTGTTGCACCAGACATCTCCTATTCCTCATCTCTCTCCTCTCCTTTCCTCTTGTCTCCTTTTCTTCCTCCCTCCCTACTTCCTTCCCCTCCTCCCTTCTTCCCTACCTCCTTTCATTCCTTCCTCCATCCCTTCTTTTTTGTTTATTTTTTGGTTTGTTTGTTTGAGAGTGACAGACAGAGTGAAAGAGATAGAAGCAGAAGGAGAGAGAATGGCCTCCAGCCACTGCAAACGAACTCCAGATGCACGCGCCACCTTGTGTATCTGGCTTATGTGGGTACTGGGGAATGGAGCCTTGAACATGGGTCCTTGTGCTTGCCTGTGATGCCTAAGGACACACGTTCGATTCCCCAGTATCCATGTAAACCAGATGCACAAGGTGGCGCATGCAGCTGGAGGCCCTGGCATGCCCATTCTTCTATTTTTTGTTTTGTTTTTAAATATTTATTTATTTATGTGTGTGGTGTGTGTGTGTGTGGTGTGTGTGAGAGAGAGAGAGAGAGAGAGAGAGAGAGAGAAAGTGGTAGAGAGAGAGAGAGAGAGAAAGAGAGAGAATGGGTGCTCCAGGGCCTCTAGCCACTGCAAACAAACTTCAGACACATGTACCACCTTGTGCTTATGTGGGTCCTGGGGAATTGAACCTTGGGTCCTTAGGCTTCGCAGGCAAGCGCCTTAACCTCTAAGCCATCTCTCCAACCCCATTCTCTCTTTATCTACTCTCTCTCTCTCTCAAATAAATACATAAAAAATAATAAAAAGCGATGAAACAGTTTTTGTGCATGGTGCGCAAGTGTTGTACAACTGAGCCCTCTTTATATAAAAAAATTAAAATATAATATATGTTTTATATATTATATATATACAAAATTTGTTTTTTATTTAAATAATTTATTTGAGAGAGAGAGAGAGAGATAGAGAGAGAGAGAGAGAGAGAAGAGAGAGAGAGAGAGAGAGAAGAGAGAGAGAATGGGCATGGCAGGGCCTCCAGCCACTGCAAACAAACTCCAGATGCATGCCCCACCTGTGCAGTTGCTTATGTGGGTACTGGGGGAATCAAACCTGGGTCCTTAGGCTTCACAGGCAAGTGCCTTTACACTAATGCCATCTCTCCAGCTCATAATTTGTTTTTATGAGATGGAGTCTCACTCTAGCCCAGGCTGACCTGGAATTCAGTATGGAGTCTCAGGGTGGCCTTGAACTCATGGCGATCCTCCTGTCTCTGCCTCCCGAGTGCTGGGATTAAAGGAGTGCGCCACCACACTCGGCTATTTATTTATTTTTACTTATTTTATTTTATTGGTTTTTCAAGGAAGGGTCTCACTCTAGCTCAGCTGAGCTGGAATTCACTATGTAGTCTCAGGGTGACCTCAAACTCATGGCGATCCTCCTGTCTCTGCCTCCCGAGTGCTGGGATTAAAGGAGTGCGCCACCACACTCGGCTATTTATTTATTTTTAATTTTATTTAATTTTATTTAATTTTATTTAATTTTATTTAATTTTATTTATTTTTAATTTTATTTAATTTTATTTATTTTTACTTATTTTATTTTATTGGTTTTTCAAGGAAGGGTCTCACTCTAGCTCAGCTGAGCTGGAATTCACTATGTAGTCTCAGGGTGACCTCAAACTCATGGCGATCCTCCTGTCTCTGCCTCCCGAGTGCTAATATTAAAGGTGTGCACCACCACATCCGGCTGGACCTATTTGGTTTTTAAGGGGCTGTCTTTCAGCTGACTAAAACAAGTCTATATATGACTTGGGAAAGGAACAAATGCCTTTTTATAGATTGGCTATTTGAATCAAAGTGGTATAGTGTTGCTAATCTTAAAGATAGAGTTTTGTGGTTTTGAGGAAATGTGTAAGGTACTCCAATCCATGTACTTTCATGGTATCTTCTTTTTTTTCTGTTAAATTTATTATATTTGGGGCTCAAGAGAGGGCTTAGCTAAAGTTAAGGCACTTGCCTGTGAAGCCTAAGCACCAGGTTTGATTCCCCAGTATCCACGTAAGCCATCTCTCCAGCTCATAATTTGTTTTTATGAGATGGAGTCTCACTCTAGCCCAGGCTGACCTGGAATTCAGTATGGAGTCTCAGGGTGGCCTTGAACTCATGGCGATCCTCCTGTCTCTGCCTCCCGAGTGCTAATATTAAAGGTGTGCACCACCACATCCGGCTGGACCTATTTGGTTTTTAAGGGGCTGTCTTTCAGCTGACTAAAACAAGTCTATATATGACTTGGGAAAGGAACAAATGCCTTTTTATAGATTGGCTATTTGAATCAAAGTGGTATAGTGTTGCTAATCTTAAAGATAGAGTTTTGTGGTTTTGAGGAAATGTGTAAGGTACTCCCTCCATGTCCTTTCATGGTATCTTCTTTTTTTTCTGTTAAATTTATTATATTTGGGGCTCAAGAGAGGGCTTAGCTAAAGTTAAGGCACTTGCCTGTGAAGCCTAAGCACCAGGTTTGATTCCCCAGTATCCACGTAAGCCAGATGCACATGGTGGTGCATGCATCTGCAGTTTCATTTGCAGTGGCTGGAGGATCTGGGGTGCCCATGGGCACTCTCTCTCTCTCTCTGTGTGTGTCTGCCTCTTCCGCTCTCTCAAATATATTAAATTTAAAAAATATTGCATTGTCTGATGGTCTGGTAATACAAATTCAAGTAAAATTTTATTATAAAACAAAGAACAAAAATCTCATTGGATGTAGGATTGGAATTGGAGATAATCGTGTTTTGATATATAGAAAGAAAGCTAGCTCCAAGTAAAGATGCAGATGTGGTTGAGTGTCTGTGTGGGTCTTCTCAGCTCGTCTCCTGCGCCAGCTTCATTTCAATCATGGCCAAGAGCAGCAAGGCCATCAACACTTCCAAGACACTGAGACTCCTCAAAGTATTAGCCAAGTCCAGGGCTGCGCATGGAACGTGCACGTTGAACCTGGACATCTTAACTTCAAAGGCAGTTGAAAACAAGACAAAATGAGCTGGGCGTGGTGGCACACACCTTTAATCCCAGCACTATCTTCGGGCGGCAGAAGGAGAAGGAGCGCCATGAGTTTGAGGCCACCTGAGACTGTATAGTGAATTCCAGGTCAGCCTCAGCCTAGGCTAGAGTGAACTACCTCGAAAAACCAAAAATGAAAAAGAAAACAGCACCAGTGTTATGAACATGGGCTGGAAGGATGTGACGTCAGCTCAAGTGGGCGCCATTGGCCCAATCTGTTTACATGATGTACAGCAGTGTTCCTCAAATTTTCAGCATAATTACCAGCCAGAAAGTCATTTTAAAAACATTTTATTTATGAGAGGGGGTTTGGGAAAGGGACAATGGGCATGCCAGGGCCTCCAGCCACTGCAAACAAACTCCAGATGCATGTGACCCCTTGTGCAGCTGGCTTATGTCCGTCCTGTGGAATCGAACTGAGGTCCTTTGGCTTTGCAGGCAAACTCCTTAACAGCTAAGTCATCTCTCCAGCCCTGTTTTTTTAAAAATATATTTTATTTATTTATTCATTTGAGAGAGAGAGAGAGAAAGAATGGGCATGGCAGGGCCTCCAGCCACTGCAAACAAACTCCAGATGCATGTGACCCCTTGTGCAGCTGGCTTATGTCCGTCCTGTGGAATCGAACTGAGGTCCTTTGGCTTTGCAGGCAAACTCCTTAACAGCTAAGTCATCTCTCCAGCCCTGTTTTTTTAAAAATATATTTTATTTATTTATTTGAGAGCAACAGAGCAAGAGAGAGAGAGAGAAAGAATGGGCATGGCAGGGCCTCCAGCCACTGCAAACAAACTCCAGATGCATGTGACCCCTTGTGCAGCTGGCTTATGTCCGTCCTGTGGAATCGAACTGAGGTCCTTTGGCTTTGCAGGCAAACTCCTTAACAGCTAAGTCATCTCTCCAGCCCTGTTTTTTTAAAAATATATTTTATTTATTTATTCATTTGAGAGAGAGAGAGAGAAGAGAGAGAGAGAGAAAGAATGGGCATGGCAGGGCCTCCAGCCACTGCAAACAAACTCCAGATGCATGTGACCCCTTGTGCAGCTGGCTTATGTCCGTCCTGTGGAATCGAACTGAGGTCCTTTGGCTTTGCAGGCAAACTCCTTAACAGCTAAGTCATCTCTCCAGCCCTGTTTTTTTAAAAATATATTTTATTTATTTATTCATTTGAGAGAGAGAGAGAGAAAGAATGGGCATGGCAGGGCCTCCAGCCACTGCAAACAAACTCCAGATGCATGTGACCCCTTGTGCAGCTGGCTTATGTCCGTCCTGTGGAATCGAACTGAGGTTCTTGTTTCTTAATCCATATTTACTAGGCAAGTGTTGTACAACTGAGCCCTCTTTATATAAAAAAATTAAAATATAATATATGTTTATATATTATATATATACAAAATTTGTTTTTTATTTAAATAATTTATTTGAGAGAGAGAGCATGAGAGAAAGAGGGAGAGAGAGAGAAAGAGAGGGAGAGAAAGAGAGAGAGAATGGGCATGGCAGGGCCTCAAGCCACTGCAAACAAACTCCAGATGCATGCCCCACCTTGTGCAGTTGCTTATGTGGGTACTGGGGAATCAAACCTGGGTCCTTAGGCTTCACAGGCAAGTGCCTTAACCACTAAGCCATCTCTCCAGCTCATAATTTGTTTTTATGAGATGGAGTCTCACTCTAGCCCAGGATGACCTGGAATTCACTCTGCAGTCTCAGGCTGGCCTAGAACTCACAGTGATCCCATGCCTCTGCCTTCTGAGTGCTGGGATTAAAGGCGTGCGCCACCATACCAGGCCCTCTTGCAGCTTTTGATGGTTTCCAGGCTCCTTGGCTTACAGCCATTTACTTGCAGGGCCGCACATCCCTCTTCATAGCATCTTCAAGCCCATGTCTGTCTTTTCTGCTGGTGATCTTTTAAAAAATATTTTTATTGACAACTTCCATGATTGTAAACAAAATCCCATGGTAATTCTCTCCCTCCCCCCACTTTCCCCTTTGAAACTCCACTCTCTATCATATCCCCTCCCCCTCTCAATCAGTCTCTCTTTTATTTTGATGTCATCATCTTTTCCTCCTATTATGATGGTCTTCTGTAGGTAGTATTAGGCACTGTGAGGTCATGGATATCCAGGCCATTTTGTGTCTGGAGGAGCATGTTGTAAGGAGTCCTGCCATTGCTTTGGCTCTTACATTCTTTCTGCCACCTCTTCTGCAATGGACCCTGAGCCTTGGAAGGCGTGGTAGTTTGATTCAGGTATGCCCCATAAACTTAGGTGAATGCTAGTTTCCCAGTTGGTGGAGATTTGGGAATTAATGCCTCCTGGAGGGACTGTATTGTTGGGGATGGGCTTATGGGTATTGTAGCCAGTTTCCCCTTGCCAATGTTTGGCACACTCTCCTGTTGCTATAGTCCACCTTGTGTTGGCCAGGGGGTGATGTCCACCCTCTGCTCATGCCATCGTTTTCCCTGCCATCATGGAGCTTCCCCTAGAGTCTGTAAGCCAAAATAAACCTCTTTTTTTCCCACAAGGTGCTCTTGGTTGGGTGATTTCTACCAGCAATGTGAACCTGACAGCAACAGTAAAGTGGTATCGAGAGTGGGGTTGCTGCTAAACACCTGACTGTATGGCTTTGGCCTTTTGGAGCTGATTTTCAAGAGGAATGTGGGAGGAATTGACATCTTGGCCTAAGAGACACCTTGCAGTGCTGTAAGTACAGCTTGATGGACTATTCTGGTGAGAGTTGAAATGCCTTAATGCAGTAAGAACTATGGACTGTGAGATTTGGCTTATGAGGGTGAGAAAGAGCTTTGCCTGGACTGGGCTAGCAGTTTGTGTGGGAAGATTGCTGTTATGCCTGGGTCCTGAGAAGTTGTATAGGGTTGCTTTGTGTAGAAATGAACTGGTGTGAGCAGAGGGATATGGCACAGAAAGAAAAATCTTTGGGTGAACTGCTGCCCATTCAGCAGCAATGGAGAGATTACAACCTCTGAGATTGGGCTAGCTGACCTGCACTGGGGCAAGAGGAAGAATGTAGACTCTTTTGGAGGGGCCTGAGTGCTCAAGGAGTGGCCTATTCTTCAAAGTCTGTTTTATTCCCCCCACCCACTGGATTAACAACTTGGCACCCTACCAGGTATTGTGGAGTATAAGAAATACAAGAAAGAGAGGGCCATTGAGTTTGCAACACTGTCTTGTGTTTTGGAAATGGCCATGGGCAGTGCGAAGCAGGTTTGCTGGATGCCTGCATGGAGACTCCATGGGACCATGAGGATGAACCATGGATTGCAGTGGAGACCCAGTGGAGATGCTGGGACCACAGATGGCTGCCATGGAGAGCTGCTGGCCCCTGATGAAGTTTTCCAGGACCATGAGTAGCCTAGCTGGAGGGGTGGAATTGGAACTCCAGAGACTTGTTGCTGGTTACAATGATCAGACTTGGAGATTTGTCACTGACTAGAGTTTTTGGACTTGAAGGTACAGAGTTTGATGTTTGCCCTGGTTGTTTTAAATCTTGTGTTGGTTTGAATATTTCTTTGATATTCCCAATGTCATCTTTTGCAATGTGAATGTTTATTCTGTGCCATTATGGGTTTTTTGGGGGATTTTTTTGGTATTATGGCTCAGTTAAAAGATACTGGAGTATAGGCATGTATAAACATCAATGGAATTGATAAAAACTATGGGGGCTTTGAAACTTGGACTAAATGCACTGCATTTTACATCATGGATGGTTAATAGTTTATGGGGGCCAGGGGCAGAATGTAGTAGTTTGATTCAGGTGTCCCCCATAAACTTGGGTGTTCTGAATGCTAGGTTCCCAGTTGATGGAGATTTGGGAATTAAGCCCTCCTGGAGGGAGTGTACTGTTGGGGGTGTGCTTATGGGTGTTATAGCCAGTTTCCCCATGCCAGTGTTTGGTACACTCTCCTGTTCCTGTTATCCATCTGATGTTGGCCAGTAGGTGATGTCCACCCTCTGCTCATGCCATTTTTTCCTGCCATTGTGGAGCATCCCCTTAATCCTGTAAGCCAAAATAAACCTCTTTTTGTCCCACAAACTCTTCTTGGTTGGGTGATTTCTACCAGCAATGTGAACCTGACTGCAACAGAAGGTGTGATACTCCTCTGTCACTTCTCAGCACCATGGTGCCTTCTGAGTCATCCCAAGGTCACTGCCATCTGAAAAGGTTCTCTAACCAAAAGTGAGAGTAGCATTAATATATGGATATGAACATTAAGAGAAGTTCTTACTGGGCAGTTTGGTGAGCATTTAGCCAGACAGCAGCAGACATTACATCCCTAGGGCTCACTCATGACTACCCCTGTTGAAGGTTTTCAGTATCAGGGATGTATTCCCTCCCATGGAGCAGGCCTCCAGTCAAATTAGAGGGCAGTTGGTTTCTCCCATAACAGATGTGCCACTATTGCACCCATTGGCTCATTTGGCCTGGCTGGCCAGATTTAAGGCTTGCAGTGTACACTGTTGGGTATCTTCACTGGTGATTTCTCTCTCTCCCATTGAACTGCATTGCAGTGTGACTTTTTTCAGCTTTCTGTCTCTGCTGGTAATCTTATGAGGATGCTCACCACCAAAATTAGGGCCTGGATAATCCAAGGATGATCTCTAATTCTTGAGATATTTAATTGTATTTTTAAGGATTCCAACTAATGAAGGTAATATTTACTTTCTGATACTAGGATGTGGATGTATTTATTTATTTTTACTTATTTTATTTTATTGGTTTTTCAAGGAAGGGTCTCACTCTAGCCCAGGTTGACCTGGAATTCACCATGTAATCTCAGGGTGGCCTCAAACTCATGGCGATCCTCCTGTCTCTGCCTCCCGAGTGCTAATATTAAAGGTGTGCACCACCACATCCGGCTGGACCTATTTGGTTTTTAAGGGGCTGTCTTTCAGCTGACTAAAACAAGTCTATATATGACTTGGGAAAGGAACAAATGCCTTTTTATAGATTGGCTATTTGAATCAAAGTGGTATAGTGTTGCTAATCTTAAAGATAGAGTTTTGTGGTTTTGAGGAAATGTGTAAGGTACTCCCTCCATGTACTTTCATGGTATCTTCTTTTTTTTCTGTTAAACTTATTATATTTGGGGCTCAAGAGAGGGCTTAGCTAAAGTTAAGGCACTTGCCTGTGAAGCCTAAGCACCAGGTTTGATTCCCCAGTATCCACGTAAGCCAGATGCACATGGTGGTGCATGCATCTGCAGTTCATTTGCAGTGGCTGGAGGATCTGGGGTGCCCATGGGCTCTCTCTCTCTCTCTGTGTGTGTCTGCCTCTTCCGCTCTCTCAAATATATTAAATTTAAAAAAATATTGCATTGTCTGATGGTCTGGTAATACAAATTCAAGTAAAATTTTATTATAAAACAAAGAACAAAAATCTCATTGGATGTAGGATTGGAATTGGAGATAATCGTGTTTTGATATATAGAAAGAAAGCTAGCTCCAAGTAAAGATGCAGATGTGGCTGAGTGTCTGTGTGGGTCTTCTCAGCTTCGTCTCCTGCGCCAGCTTCATTTCAATCATGGCCAAGAGCAGCAAGGCCATCAACACTTCCAAGACACTGAGACTCCTCAAAGTATTAGCCAAGTCCAGGGCTGCGCATGGAACGTGCACGTTGAACCTGGACATCTTAACTTCAAAGGCAGTTGAAAACAAGACAAAATGAGCTGGGCGTGGTGGCACACACCTTTAATCCCAGCACTCGGGCGGCAGAAGTAGAAGGAGCGCCATGAGTTTGAGGCCACCCTGAGACTGTATAGTGAATTCCAGGTCAGCCTCAGCCTAGGCTAGAGTGAGACCCTACCTCGAAAAACCAAAAATGAAAAAGAAAACAGCACCAGTGTTATGAACATGGGCTGGAAGGATGTGACGTCAGCTCAAGTGGGCGCCCATTGGCCCAATCTGTTACATGATGTACAGCAGTGTTCCTCAAATTTTCAGCATAATTACCAGCCAGAAAGTCATTTTAAAAACATTTTTATTTATGAGAGGGGGTTTGGGAAAGGGACAATGGGCATGCCAGGGCCTCCAGCCGCTGCAAATAAACTCCTGAAGCATGCACCACCATGTGCATCTGGCTTATGTGGGCACTGGGGAATTGAACCTGGGTCCATAGGCTTCCAGGCAAGCACCTTTAACCCTAAGCCATCTCACCAGACCAAGAAAGTCATTTATTTATTTTTTATTGTTTATTTTTGGATTTTCGAGGTAGGGTCTCACTCTAGCCCAGGCTGACCTGGAATTCAGTATGGAGTCTCAGGGTGGCCTTGAACTCATGGCGATCCTCCTACCTCTGCCTCCCGAGTGCTGGGATTAAAGGAGTGCGCCACCACACTCGGCTATTTATTTATTTTTAATTTTATTTAATTTTATTTATTTATTTGAGAGCAACAGAGCAAGAGAGAGAGAGAGAGAGAGAGAGAGAGAAAGAGGCAGATGGATAGAGAGAGAATGGGTGCGCCAGGGCCTCCAGCCACTGCAAACAAACTCCAGATGCATGTGACCCCTTGTGCAGCTGGCTTATGTCCGTCCTGTGGAATCGAACTGAGGTCCTTTGGCTTTGCAGGCAAACTCCTTAACAGCTAAGTCATCTCTCCAGCCCTGTTTTTTTAAAAATATATTTTATTTATTTATTCATTTGAGAGAGAGAGAGAGAGAGAGAGAGAGAGAGAGAAAGAGGCTGAGAGAGAGTAAACCTCCTTTTGTGCGTGTGTTGCTGAGCATTTCACGTGGGGCTCTACACATTCTAGGCAAGCACTTCCAGTCCTGAGCTATATTCCCAGCCCTTCAACTTTTTTGTAAGTACAAATACAATAATATAACAATACTAGTGTAATAAATACATCAATTAGCGATCCACAGTTCATCCTCATGGCCCCATGGGGTCTCCATGCAGGCATCCAGCAAACCTGCTTCACACTGCCCATGGCCATTTCCAGAACACAAAAACCACACTGCAAACTCAATGACCCTCTTTTTCCTGCATTTCTTATACTCCACAATACCAGGTAGGGTGCCAATTTGTTAATCCAGGGGGGAATAAAGCAGATTTTGAAGAACAAGACACTTCTTGAGCACTCAGGCCCCTTCAAAAGAGTCTACATTCTTCATGTTGCCCCAGTGCAGGTCAGCTGGCCCAATCTGAAAGTCTGTAATCTCTCAAACAATTTGCAGGTGAATGGGCAGCAATTTAGGTCCAAAGACATCACTTTTTTTCTGTGCCAGAGGTTTGTTTCCAAGTCTACATTCTGTCAAGTTGACCATGAAGATTAATGATTAGATTGAAGATTAGTGCATTGGATGATAGGGAAATTTTTAGTCCTATTGTAATGATGTGTGGCTTCTGAAAATTGACAGAATGATCACCCCTGCCCATCCCTTTAGGGTTTTGGCCAACTAAGATTTGTTACCCATTCTGTAGTTGCCAGACTCGTCTAAGGGGACTCCAGGGACAAGCTCTGTCCTCCTTCCACGTGGGAGGCCCTCAGATGCCGAGCCTCTGCCCTCAAGTCTTCTCTAGGGCTGGGCTTCTGTCCTTCCAGGTTTTCCTCAGTAACACACTGTCCTAGCCCGTCATCTCCAGCTTCTGTGCTACGAGGCAGGCGAGCCCAGGGGTGCTTAGCAGCCTGGGCTCCCACCCAGGTCAAGCTGCACATATACCTGGCTCCACACAATGCGGTGGGTCTGCTCCTCCTTAGCGACCCTCTGCCACTCTCCCTTTAAATATCAGGGAACTAGAGGCAGGGGGCGTGATCCCTCCAGCCTGATCTGCCTTTGGATGCATGCACATGAAGGCGAACTGTCCTTTGAGTGAACTTTTAGGGAAAAGGTCCTTATTTACCATCTTATGTGTATGCATGATTGGGTGGGCGTATGATTTAAATCAGTTGAATCATGGGGAACGACATGCCCAGTGAGCAAAGGCTTACATAACCCGAGCCCGTCAAAGGGAAGGGCCACCCATACCCCAGTCCCAGCAACCAAGTCCTCTTCAGCCTGGGCCCTATGCGAGGACTCCCAGGACAGAACGCCGCTGGTCTTGGGCAGTCTCGCTCCAGTAGCCCGATGGTCCCTTGTAGCATATCCTGTACTGCTTATTTAAATAAAATGCTCTGTTGCTTTGCTATTTGTGTGTGCTTTGAGTAAGACTCCAAGAAGCTGGAAGTACCTGGTGCAAACGTGTCTGCAAAATTTTTTGTATATTCCATTCTTGTAGTTCCCGTGGAATGGCATGACCAGTAAAGGATAAAACTGAATCAACCAGGCGTGGTGGTGCACACCTTCGGTCCCAGCACTCGGGAGGCAGAGGTAGAAGGATCGCTGTGAGTTTGAGGACAGCCTGGGACTGCATAGTGAATTCTAGGTCAGTCTGGGCTAAAGTGAGACCCTACCTTGAACCAAGCAAACAAACAAAAACAAAACAAAACAAAACAAAAAACCCAGAGTTACACACACACACACACACACAATTTTAAGGGTTCATCTTTCTTCTTTTTGTTTCTGTGTGTGTGTGTGTGTGTGGTATACATGGGCGTTTCACGTGTGTGTGTGTGTGCACGCGTGTGCGTGCATGCAGAGGCCAGAGGTTAATGGCAGGTTTCTTCCTCAACCACTTTCCACTTTTTTTTTCAAGGTCGGGTCTCCCTCTAGCTCAGGCTGACTTGGAAATCACTATGTAATCTCAGGGTGGCCTCGAACTCACAGCGATCCCCCTACCACTGCCTTGCAACTGCTGGGATTAAAGGCGTGTGCCATCATACCTGGGTCCACCTTGTTTTTTAAAAAATATTTTATTATTATTTATTTATTTGAGAGAGAGATACAGAAATAGGCAGGTAGAGAGAGAGAGAGAGAGAATGGGTGGGCCAGGGCCTCCAGCCACTGTAAACGAACTCCAGATGCGTGCACCACGTTGTGCATCTGGCTTATGTAGGTCCTGGGGAGTTGAACCTGGGTCCCTTAGCTTTGCAGGCAAGTGCCTTAACCACTAAGCCATCTCTCCAGCCCTCACCTTGTATTTTTATTTTATTTTATTTATTTTTTGAGACAGGATCTTTCATTGGATTTGGAGAGCACTGATTCAGCCAGAGAAGGTAGCCAGCCAATCTCAGGGATACTCTATCTCTTCCCAGCACTGAAATTATAGGTTCATGTCATCGTGCCTGGCTCTTATCTGGCGCTGGGGACCTGAACTCAGGTCCTCATACATATGTGGAGGGCACTTTACCCAGTGAGCTATCTCCCTAGGCCCTTGTGTTTTCCTTATTGAGACACAGTCTCACTGTGTAGTCCACGTGGGCCCAGGACTCACAATCTTCCTGCCTCAGCCTCCCGTGTGCTGAGATTACAGGTGTGTGCCACAGTGTTGTTATATCTACTCTTAGAGAGTAGATATAACAAGTTTGCTTAGGAGTTCAGCACCACACTACTTATCATGGGGAGAAAGGCCTATTAGAGGTAAGATGACGACGTCACCTCCTCTCCACTAAGACGTTTCCATCTTTCCTGTCTAGGCTAAGCCGTGTTTGAATTATAATGATGCGGTTGGGATACTTCAGTGGTCCATGCTGAGCCTCATTGTTTTCTTGACTCACAGGAAAACACTGTGTATAACATCATGTCAAAGCTCAGAAGGCATCATGGTGCTGAGAAGTGACAGAGGAGTGCTCGCACTGAGATATCTCTATCACACCTTCCAAGGCTCAGGGTCCATTGCGGAAGAGGTGGCAGAAAGAATGTAAGAGCCAAAGGAAGGGTAGGACTCCTTACAACATGCTTCCCCCCCCCCCCGCCCCGACACAAAATGGCCTGATATCCATGACCTCACAGTGCCTGGCACTACCTACACAAGACCATCATAATAGGAGGAAAAGATCATGACATCAAAATAAAAGAGAGACTGATTGAAATTGGGGGTGATATGATGGAGAGTGGAGTTTCAAAGGGGAAAGTGGGGGGAGGGAGAGAATTACCATGGGATATTGTTTACAAGTATGGAAGTTGTCAATAAAAAAATATTTTAAAAATGCCTCCTGCCGGGCGTGGCAGCGCACGCCTTTAATCCCAGGACTCAGGAGGCAGAGGTAGGAGGATTGCTGGGCGTTCGAGGCCACCCTGAGACTCCTTAGTGAATTCCAGGTCCGCCTGGGCTAGAATGAGACCCTACCTCGAAAAACCAAAATAAATAAATAAATAAATAAATAAATAAATAAATAATAAAGCCTCCTTGCAGGGTCAAAACAACAACTACAACAAAATCGTGTCAAAAGCTTTCTTAGGTTGATACCTTGGCTTGGGCCTGAAGAAGGCCATTCCATTCCTCTGTGAGAGAACCTGGCAGAATCCTCAGAAGCAGCTGCTGGGGGCCCCTCCACCTGCTTTGCATTGGCCTGTTTGAAGGCCCCCAAGTTCCTTCATAGTCTCCTGAACTGCTGTAGCTGTATCTTTCCAACCACTGCCACTTTTTTTTTTTTTTTTTTTTGAGATAGGGTCTCACTGTAGCCCATGCTGACCTGGAATTCACTCTGTAGTCTCAGGGTGGCCTCAAACTCACAGTGGTCCTCCTACTTCTGCCTCCCAAGTGCTGGGATTAAAGGCATACGCTACCATGCCCATCTACCACCTCTCTTATTCTTCTTTTTAAAATATTTTTAGGGCTGGAGAGATGGCTTAGAGGTTAAAGAATTTGCCTGCAAAGCCTAAGGATCCAGGTTGGATTCCCCAGTATCCATGTAAGCCAGATACACAAGGTGGTGCATGTGTCTGGAGTTTGTTTGTGGTGGCTGAAGGCACTGGTGTGTATCTGCCTCTTCTCTCTCTCTCTCTCTCCCTCTCTCCTTTCCTCTCTTAAACAAATAAATAAAATATTAAAAAAATTAAAGCAGGAACGGAGAGATGGCCTGCAAAGCCTAAGGACCCAGGTTCGATTCCCCACATGTGTCTAGAGTTTGTTTGAAGTAGCTGGTGGCCCATTCTCTCTCTCTCAAAGAAATAAATAAAAGTATTTTAAAAATTATTTTTAGCTGGGTGTTGTTACACACACCTTTAATCCCAGCACTCAGAAGGCAGAAGTAGGAGGATCACTGTGAGTTGGAAGCCACCCTGAGACTATAGGGTGAATTTCAGGTCAGCCTGGGCTACAGTGAGACCTAATTCCATGTTTTCCCTGCCTCGTACTCATCTGTGGTTCCCAGTTATTGCCACAGGATAACCTCCGTCACGTGGCATCTGAAGCCGTCCTGGTTCTGGACTCCTTTGGCCTTGGTTCCAGCACTGCCTGTGGTTCAGTCACGGTGCAGACCCTGGCAGGCGCCTTTCCCCACCATCCTCTGCCTCTAGTTCCAGACCCCTCTTTCACGTATACACGTAAATTCTTCGTCGAGATGCACTTTGGTTTCATGCTTCAGTAAAGCCTTTCTATCTGTCTTCAACTGACCACCTTGCAGTATGAAGACCGTTCTCTTATTTTTTAATTTAATTTAATTTAATCTTTTGGGGTTTTTGAGGTAGGGTCTCACTCTAGCCCAGGCTGACCTGGAATTCACTCTGTAGTCTCAGGGTGGCCTTGAACTCATGGCAATCCTCTTACCAAGTACTGGGATTAAAGGCGTGCACCACCATGCCCGGCACCGTTCTCTTATTTTTTAATTAATTATTTATTTTAGAGAGAGAGAGAGAGAGAGAGAGAGAGAGAGAGAGAGAGAGAGAGAATGCAAGCACCAGGGCCTCCAGCCACTGCAAATGAACTACAGACGCATGTGGTACCTTGTGCATCTGGCTTATATGGACCCTGGGGAATCAAACCTGGGTCTTTTGTCTTTGCAGGCAAGTGCCTTAACCACTAAGCCTCTCTCTAGCCTGACAGTTCCCTTCTGGGGTGCACACTGAACCTTGCTAGTGCCTCTCCTCAGTCACTTCCCTGGGTGCTCACCTGGCTTCTTGTCACCTTACCTGCGCTCCTCTATTGCTACAATGGCTTTAGCGTTTGCTGCTTAAAATGCCAAATATTTAAAGTTTAAAAAGAAACCAGTGGGTGGCAGCAAAGTCTTTCTGTTAAAAAAAAAATCAACCATTTAGGCCCAGGTTTTGTTTTTTTCTTGAACTCACATGAGCCAGCAGGGGGCGATATTCGACACAGAAGCATTGTTTAACAATGGATACTTGGCCATCATGATACAAGGATGTGCTTTAGGGTAAAGCCTAAAGCCTGTGTAGTGGCCCACGCTTTTAACCCCAGCGCTTGGGAGGCAGAGGTAGGAGGATCGCTGTGAGTTCGAGGTCAGCCTAGGCTAGAGTGAGACCCTGCTTCGAAAAAGCCAATTAAATGAACAACCCTCACCTCTAAAAACCTCAGCTCATTTCCACTCATGCAGAATTACTGTTAAAAGACTTTTTTATTTGCTGGCTTCACTGGAAATCTCTCCCTCTCTTTTTTGCTTTTTTATTGATAACTTCCATAATTATATACAATGAACCATGGTAATTGCCTCCCCCACACTTTCCTCTTTGCAACTCCACTCTCCATCATACCCCTGCCCCCTCTCAATCAGTCTCTCTTTTATTTTGATGTCATGATCTTTTCCTCCTATTATGGTGGTCTTGTGTAGGTAGTGCCAGGCACTGTGAGGTCATGGATATCCAGGCCAGTTTCTGCCTGGACAGTTGCATTGTAAGGAGTCCTACCCTTCCTTTGGCTCTTACATTCTTTCCGCCGCCTCTTCCGCAATACCGCCTGAGCCTTGGAAGGTGTGATAGAGATATTGCAGTGCTGAGCACTCCTCTGTCACTTCTCAGCACCATGGTGCCTTCTGAGTCATCCCAGAGGTCACCACCATCTGAAAAGAGAAGCTTCTCTCACCAGAAGTGAGAGTAGCATTAATATACAGGTATGAATGTTAAGAGAAGTGGTTTCTGGGCAGTTTGGTGAGCATAGTATATACGTGTAGCCAGACAGCAGCAGACATTACACCCCCAGGGCTCATGACGTCCCCTGTCATATGTTTTCAGTATCAGGCTTCACTGGAAACCTTTGCAATCCAGGAAGTTCTTGCCCAGGAAGACATGTATTGTTAGGCACTTTTTTTGTTTTGTTTTGTTTTGTTTCCAGGTAGAGTCTCACTCTAGCCCAGGCTTGCCTAGAACTCACTGTGTAGTCTCTCAGGGTGGCCTTGAACTCACAGCAATCCTCCTACCTCTGCCTTCTGAGGGCTAGGATTAAAGGCGTGCACCACCATGTCTGGCTTTGTTAGTCACTTTGTTCCAGAAAATTCCATTCCCAAAGATGATCGATAATGACTAAAGCAAGCAAATGGCTCTGTGTTTCATCATGATGATCAACAATCTCACCATCACCAACACCACCACCACCGCGCATGCATGCACACACCAAAACACTTTTGCATGTTAAAAGAAACTACAGAGTGAGAAAGCAATTTGCATAACATGAGAAAAATTTGTAAGTTGATTGTATATCTGACAAAGCATTGTATCCATGTATAAATAAATAGCCGGGTGTGGTGGCACATGCCTTTAATCCCAGCACTTGGGAGGCAGAGGTAGGAGGATCACCAAGTGTTTGAGGCCAGCCTGAGACTATATAGTGAATTTCAGGTCAGCCTGAGCTAGTGAAACCCTACCTCAAAAAACCTACATATATATACATACAGTTATATACTTCATAATGGATTGCATATATGACTGTGTCCCATAAGATTACGTGACCTAGTGATGTCATAGACATTTTCATTTATGTAAATGTACTCTATGATATTTTCACATAAATGAGATTGCTTGCCAGTGCATTTTACTGAAAAGTATTATTGAGCTTCCCACTTAAAAGTGGTAAATTTAGGGCTGGGAGATGGCTTAGCGGTTAATCGCTTGCCTGTGAAGCCTAAGGACCCCGGTTCGAAGCTCGATTCCCCAGTACCCACGTTAGCCAGAAGCACAAGGGGGCGCATGTGTCTGGAGTTTGTTTGCAGTGGCTGGAGGCCCTGGCGTGCCCATTCTCTCTCTGTCTCTCTCTGCCTCTTTCTCTCTCTGTCTGTCACTCTCAAATAAATAAAAGTACCAGAAAAAATTTTTTTTTAAAAAGTGGTGAATTTAGGGCTGGACGGGTGGCTTAGCAGTTTAAGGCACTTGCCTTGGAAGCCTAAGGACCCATGTTTGATTCCCCAGGACCCACGTGAGCCAGATGCACAAGGTGGCATGCACATGTGTCTGGAATTTGTTTGCAATGGCTGGAGGCCCTTGGAGCACCCATTCTCTTTCTCTGTATTTCTATAAAATAAATAAAAATTAAAAAATTAAAAAGTGGTAAATTTAGGGCAGCATGAGTGTATGGAATGGATGGTGGAGAATGCTGAGGAGAAGCAGAACACAGGAATGCATCAAGAAGAGAGAGCAGCTGTCTACCATGAGATGGGTCACCTCCACCTCATCTGCCCAGGCCCAGAAGTCACTACAGAGGAAGTGGTGACAGGAATCCTGTCCTCACAGCTATCCTGAAAACCAGTTCCAGGGAGATGGCTATGGACACTGGTGGTCACAAAGACCTTATCAAAACAGAGCTCCAGAGGCTACAGAGAAAGCAACATTAAATCAGATCCCTGGGCTAGAGAGATGGTTCAGTAGTTACGCTGCTTGCCTGAAAAGCCTGATGACTGGAGTTCGATTCCCCAGTGCCCATGTAAAGCAGATGCACAAAGTGGCTCATGCATTTGGAGTTCGTTTGCAGTGACTGGAGGCCCTGGTGCGCCCGTTCTCTCTGTCTCTATGCAAATAAATAAATAAATAAAATATAAAAAGTAAATCAGATCTCTGTATTGTCCACCAAGGTTCAGGGAGCATGGTGGAAGAGGAGGAGGAAAGATTGCAAGAGCCTCAGGGTGGATGGGAATAGCCCGAGGCACCATTACCCCCCTCTCACCCCCATATAGACTGAGGCCTCTTGGTTCCCACAATGAATACTAACAAGTCCACTAAAGCCAGGTGTGGTGGTACACACCTTTAATGCCTCACTTGAGAGACAGAGGTAGGAGGATTGCTGTGAGTTCGAGGCCACCCTGAGACTACATAGTGAATTCCAGGTCAGCCTGGGCTACAGTGAGACCCTACCTTGAAAAAACAAACAAACAAAAACAAAAACAAAACAAAACAAAACAAAAAACCTCTAAAGATGACCCTGAGCAGAATTGGGGCGGGGGGAGAAAGGGTCTAGAAGCAAAATCTTTTTATTAAAAAATGGTTTTTTTAGGGCTGAAGGGATGGCTTAGTGGTTAAGGGGTTTGCCTGCAAAGCCAAAGGACCCAGGTTTGATTCCTCAGGACCCACATTAGCCAGATGCACAAGGGGCGCATGCATCTGGAGTTTGTTTGCAGTGGCTGGAGGCCCTGGCATGCCCATTCTCTCTCTTCCCCTCTTTCTCTGTCAAGTAAATAAATAAATAAATAAATAAATAAATAAAATATTTATTTTAATATACTTTTTATTGACAACTTCCATAATTGTAAACAATATCCCATGGTAATTCCCTTCCTTCCCCCACTTTACCCTTTGAAACTCAACTCTCCATCATATCCCCTTCCCCTCTCTTTCAGTCTCTATTTTAATGTCATCATCTTTTTCTCCTATTATCATGGTCTTGTGTAGGTAGTGTCAGGCACTGTGAGTCCATGGATATCCAGGCCATTTTGTGTCTGGAAGAGTCCTACCCTTCTTTTGGCTCTTACATTCTTTTTTGGTTTTTCGAGGTAGGGTCTCACTCTAGCTAAGGCTGACCTGGAATTCAGTATGGAGTCTCAGGGTGGCCTCGAACTCATGGCGATCCTCCTACTTCTGCCTCCCAAGTGCTGGGATTAAAGGTGTGTGCCACCACGCCTGGCTTGGCTCTTACATTCTTTCTGCCACCTCTTCCACAATGGACCCTGAGCCTTGGAATTGGTAATTGAGATATTTCAGTGCTGAGCAAAAAATAAAATATTTAAAAAATAATTTTTAAAAATAAAGTAGTAAGTTTAGCTTGGTGTGGCAGCTCATGCCTATAATTCCAATGCTCAAAAGGCTGAGGTAGCAGATTGCTGTGAGTTCCAGGCCAGCCTAGGCTACAGAGTGACATCCTGTTTCAACAAAACAAACCCACAAACAAGCAAAAGTCCCCAAACCCCAAGTGATAAATTTATATTATATATATTTTTTACCATGTGTGCTGTTGAACATGCTGATTGAGCACTCTACTACTGACCCTTAGGTCTTTTGCTTTTCTTTTTTCTAGGTAGGGACAAACAGGCAAAACTGTTGAGAGAAATAAGTCACTCCCTGTCTGCAGTATTCCCAAGAAGAGGGTGAGGCTGAGGCAAGGAGGCCAGACAAGGGCTTGCTGGAGGAAACATGTCTGGGTCAACTTAACCCCGGGCACGAAAGCGGGCATAGATGTTAAGAACCGGCACTGGCAGACGTGGCATCAGGGCAGAGTAGATAAGATCCACCAGATAACTGACGAGCAGTCTTGAACATGCTTGCGTTGAGGCCCTTCTAGACACCCCCAGTGCCCCTTAGACCTCCATCAAGTAAGTCTGCAGTTTCAAAGCTAGTTTGCTGGGAACGCAAAAGAGCAGTCTTAGAATCACGGAATCCACTGGTGTGCTCTCCCGTACGCTGCAGGCAGACCTGCTGGTAGGGGTCAGT
Organism: Dipus sagitta; assembly: GCA_036346955.1. Taxonomy (NCBI): domain Eukaryota; kingdom Metazoa; phylum Chordata; class Mammalia; order Rodentia; family Dipodidae; genus Dipus; species Dipus sagitta. The sequence goes on from CM070789.1 coordinate 18,291,399, forward strand.
TATTAATGTCTCGGATGGGAGACAACCAAAACTTGGGAACTGGTTGCCAGTGAACGTTAGGGGTGCTTGCCACAGGGGGAAAGGGACCCCGTTGACCGACCATCCACAGATGGGAAAGGCTGATGCCCCTGGAGGCTGACACATGAACTCCCTCTTGTCTCCTCTTCTCTCCTTTCCTCTTCCTATCCTCTCTCCCTACACACCCTTTCTTTTTTTTTTTTTAAATATATTTTATTTATTTATTTGAGAGAGACAGAGAGAGAAAGGGGGAGAGAGAGAGAGAGAGAGAGAGAGAGAGAAAGAGGGAGAGAGAGAGAGAATGGGCATGCTAGGACCTCCAGCCACTGCAAACGAACTCCAGACACATGTGCCCCCTTGTGTATCTGGCTTGCGTGGGTCCTGGGGAATTGAACTGGTGTCCTTTGGCTTTGCAGGCAAACACCTTAATTGCTAAGCCATCTCTCCAGCCCATAGCTATTTTTAAATTAATTTATTTATTTTTATTTGAGACAGAGAGAGGGAGAGAGAGAAAGAGAGAGAGAAAATGGGCATGCCAGGGCCTCTAGCCACTACAAACGAACTCCAGACACATGCGCCACCTTGTGCATCTGGCTTATGTGGGACCTAGAGAATTGAACCTGGGTCCTTAAGCTTCACAGGCAAGTGCCTTAACCACTAAGTCGTCTCTCCAGCCACAGACAAGCTACTTGAAGGAAACTGCAAGATGTCTAGGAAGGACACATGGGATTAGTGGGTTATAAGTACAGTGCTGGCGGTGTGGCAACCTTGTAGACTGAGGCAAAAGGAAGGAGGCAGGGCGAAGCCGTCCAGAGCCGAGCTCTCCGCTCCATGTGCTCTGGTGCCGTAGGTACTGGGCAGCAGGCAGGGCTTGTGTTACCTCCAGGAGGTTCTTGGGAGCTAATTCCATTGGGGAGAACTTCCAACTCAAGGTAAATTGACTGAAAAATGGGCTGTAGGTTTCCATGACGTAACTTCCTCAAGGGTGGTGCTGCCTGTGCAAGACAGACTCACTTCCAGACTGTGTCACGTGCATTGAGGTGTCAGGCTACCTACGTGACATGGACTATATATATATAATTTTTTTTTTCACAGAAACACTTGTCCCAGAAGTTCTCATTGTGTTTTTTTCCCCCCCTATCTTGTAGCTTAAAACAAACAAACAACAACAAAACCCTATGTGTTTGGTCTGTTCAGGCCACAGTGACTAAACTCTGCTGCACTTGGCCTCTCGTAGGACACCTGGCCCGGGACCCTGGACCAACTCCCCATTTTTCTAGATTCTCCACAGTTGTGGAAACAGTACGGGGGCTATTGAAGACATGCCTCATGCCCAATCACCAGGACCCTGGTGTTTTTTTTTTTTTTTTTTTTTTTTTTTTCATGTCTGCTTGTTTCTGCTTGAAGCTCCTAGTCAGGTCCCTTTGGAACTGCGTAGTCTCAGGGTGGCCTCAAACTCACAGTGATCCTCCTACCTTTGCCTCCCAAGTGCTGGGATTTTTTTTTTTTTTTTTTTCTAGGTGGGATCTCACTCTGGCCCTGGCTGACCTGGAATTTGCTATGTAGTCTCAGGGTGGCCTTAAACTCTGCGATCCTCCTGCCTCTGCCTCCCCAGTGCTGGGATTAAGGGCATGTGCCACCACTCCTGGCTGTCTTTAAGTTTTGAGTCAGCTTTTGGTGAAGTTGAGGTTGTGTCTTTCTTCAGAGCCGGTGACGGCGTCTTGATCCCAGGGTGCTGGCGCCAGTGACTTAACCTCTCTGTGCGTCAGCTACCTCACTCTAAGTGCAGGGGCACTGAGAGATCAGACTTCTCCCCCCACCTCCTGCTCCTGTTTGGTTATTTGGGACAGAGTCTCATGTAGCTCAAGCTGGATTTGAACTCCTGATCCTCTTGCCTCCACCTCCCAAGTACTGGAATCACAGGCTTGCTTGACCACACAGGGCTCTGCAGACCCTTTATTAATTTATTCATGAGCATTCCGTGTTTTTGCAGCAGATATTTCTAGACCACAGGGCATCTCCCAGAGGAGACTACTTTTCAGCTCTGGCTGTTCTATGTTTTTTTTTTTTTTTTTTTTAAGGAATAGACAGCTGGGTCTCGCTTATTCTCATTTCAGAGATGCCCAGCCTCAGGATGCAATCATCTAGTTCTAGCTTGGACCCTTCTTTGTCTGCGTGCACTCAAATAAGGCTTAAATAGCAGTTGGGTGTGGTGGCGCATGCCTTTAATCCCAGCACTTGGTAGTCAGAAGTAGGAGGATTGCCTTGAGTTTGAAGCCACCCTGAGACTACATAGTGAATTCCAGATCAGCCTGGGCTAGAGCAAGACCCTACCTCCAAAAACAAAACAACAAAAACAAAGAGAATTTGTCAAGTTTTGTGTAAATACAGACTCTCAAAAAATAAATCAAGCGAGGTGTTGAGGCATACGCTTTAAAATTTTTTTAAAATATTTTATTTTTATTTATTTATTTGAAAAAGAGACATAAAAATAGGCAGGGAGAGAGAGAGAGAGAAAGAAAGAATGGGTGCTCCAGGGCCTCTAGCCACTGCAGACGAGCTCCAGATGCATATGTCCCCTTGTGCATTTGGTTTATGTGGGTCCTGAGGAATCGAACCTGGGTCCTTTGGCTTTGCAGGCAAGTGCCTTAACTGCTAAGCCATCCCTCTAGACTGAGGCACATACTTTTAATCCCAGCATTCAGGAGGCTGAGGAAGGAGTGTAACGTCAACTTTGAGGCCATCCTGGGACTACAGAGTGCGCTCTAGATCAACCTGGGCTACAGTGAGATCCTACCTTCATCTTCTTGCACAGATAAGAACCTGTCCCTGAACCTCACAGGTTTGCTTACATGGCTTGTGGGATCTTTGCGTTGCACACAAGTGCTTCTTTTGAGAACTGTCAACACAGGGTCACCCAGGACAGTTGCCATAAGAATGACTTGAGGTCAAAGAGTATTGAAAAAGTTGATTTTCTTTATGTATTGATTTTAACTCTTCAGCTTTTGGTTATCTCTTCCTCTATAAAGAATGTGGCTGGAGGGCTGGGGAGATGGCTTAGTGGTTAAGCACTTGCCTGTGAAGTGTATGGACCCTGGTTCGAGGTTCAATTCCCCAGGAACCACATTAGCCAGATGCACAAAGGGGTGCACACGTCTGGAGTTCATTTGCAGGGGCTGGAAGCCCTGGTGCACCCATTCTCTCTCTCTCTGCCTCTTTTTCTATCTGTCACTCTCAAATAAATAAATAAATAAATAAAAACAAAAAAAGAATGTGGCTGGAAAGAACCAAAAATAAATAAATAAAGAATGTGGCTGGGGATAGAGAGGACGGGGTTGATTTCACTGGGTGAGGTCACAGCAAGCAACATAGAAAAGTGCTGGGTGGCATCTTTACCAAAGACTTGTGAAGCCAAGCATGGCAGTGCACACCTTTAATCCTGGCACTTGGGATCACCATGAGTTTGAGGCCATCCTGAGACTATATAGTTAATTCCAGGTTAGCCTGGACCAGAGTGAGACCCTACCTCGAACCCCCCCAATAAATAAATAAAAATAAAATAAATTAATTTATTAAAAATAAATAAATAAATAACTTGTGGCTCCTTGCTCTACTTCTGCCCTCTACTCAGTCAGGCTCAGAGCACCCTTGGGAAGCCGGGGAAGTGAGGGAGACTTCTGGGGTGTTGGTACTGATTAAAGGTAACCCAGGAGAGTAAAGGCGAACCACCTAAGACACGATCCACAGAGCACTTAGGAACACGAGGCACAACCCTGAACCACCAGGACAGGTGAGGTCAGTAATCTAGCTAGCCCACGGCATCAGATACAGTTACAGGTAAGGGAGGAGAATTCAAAGTTTCCCAATAGTGCTTGAAACTGCATAGAACTTATTTTTTCTGGCCTGATATGACTGCTTTGTTCTGCACCTTTGAGGGGAACGCAGGATGCCAGGCCTGGAGTGTTGGCCTTGCCTAAGTGATTAGGCCTGCCGTACCAACACATCCACTGACCCCTCCCATCACGTAAGGAGAAAAGCTTAAGCGAAGGGTCCGCTTTCTCCCTTTAAGGATGAAGTTGAGAGAGAGAGAGAGAGAGAGAGAGAGAGAGAGAATGAAGACGGTATGCATGCACCACTGTGCACCTGGATTTATGTGAGTGTTGGGGAATTGAATCTGGGTTTGTAAGCACTTCAATCACTGAGCCATCTCTCTAGCCCAGGGTGCTTATTTGTGGGGAAAACAGAGGTAGGTAAGACTCCACAGTGCAGTCATAGCAAACCTCCTTGAGAATTCAACCAAAGACCTTTGAGCTGTTTTCCGGTCTTTTCTCCATGTAACCAAACTCTGAAAACAGAACTGCCTTTCTTTCATCCACCATCCCAGTCTGCCCCACAGTTCCTATCCAAACAGCGTGATCAAGAAGGGGCATCAGGGCGTGGTGATACACACCTTTAATCCCAGCACTCGGGAGGCAGAGGTAGGAGGATCGCCATGAGTTCGAGGCCACCCTGAGACTCCATAGTGAATTCCAGGACAGCCTGGGCCAGAGTGAGACCCTACCTCAAAAATCCAAAAATCCAAAAAAAAAAAAAAAAAAAAAAAAGAAGGGGCATCAGTGGGTAGGGCAGATGGAATCTCGTGGGCAAGTCTTACATGATGGCATTGCGGCAGGTAGCAGCGTCTGCTCTTAAGGTGGATGAGCTCTTCTGCATCAATAATTACGGCCAACATATTGGATGATAGCTTCCCTAATTCACCTGCCTCATTCTGCCTGAGGGCTCTATTTGAAGTGAGCACCAGGGGTCTCCCAGTCATGCTGAGGTCAATTACTTTGCCTTGAAAGTGCGTGCTTCATTTGATCAGTTCACTAAGCAGCAGATGGACTTCGATAACACTTTGATCCAAAGCTCAGGACACACATAGCACAGTGGTAAAATGGAGTAGCATACAATATCACCAGGCTAAATTGTGTGCAATTTGCTGCAACTCAGGTTGTATGTTTTATGTGTGGTTAAATAAATGTATTAAATACACATGTGCATACATACATACACTCATATATATAACAGATCCAAGGCTGACTTGATTTGCAATGATCGAATCTGCTGTGTAATATGTGGTTCACCTGTGATTAGGAGCTGAAATGTAGTACTAGAGGAAAATGTAACAAACAATTTAGCTGTGTGTTCTGTTAGAGAGCACTTGGGGGTGAGCGGGGTGGGTTGGTGAGACAATCTGATCAGTAAATTGATGACATGCTCCTGACCCCGTGATTTCTGTACAGAGAACGAAATAACTGTTCTTAGATTGTCATTTTAACTGAACTGTCCAGGTTGCCCACAGGGAAAGAGCATTCCTAATTCTAATAAAATAAACTTTTATTTGGTTAAAAAAAAATTACAGCCAAGACCCGAAGCTAGGTGCTGTCAGAGAACACAATAAAATTCTAAGTCTGGCCTCTTTCACTTTTTGGGGGGAGGGGGATGGATTTCACATTCTCAGAGTAATTTCCCCTAACACCAAAGTGACCAGGGATGATTGTGGGGGAGAAGACACCACTTGGCCCTAAGCCCTGTCTCCCGCATGCAAACAAACCCTCCTACCTCTGCCTCCCGAGTGCTGGGATTAAAGGTATGCACCACCATGCCCAGCTATTTTATTTAATTTTTTAAAAATATTTTTATTTATGAGAAAAACAGAGAGACAGATAGAAAGGGACAGACAGGTAGACACACACACATACACACAGAGTGAGTATGGGTATACCAAGGCCTTCTGCCTCTGCAGATAAAGTCCACTTACATGTGCCACCTTGTACATCTGGCTTGTATTGAGGAATAGAGCCAAAACCAGCAGGCCTTGCAACCAAGTGACTTGAACTGCTGAGCCATCTCTCCAGCCCACTTGTTGTTTCTTTATTATTATTATTTTCAATATTTATTTGTGTGCAAGCAAATAGAGAAGGAAGAGAGTGAGAGAGAATGAAAGGGGGTGGGGGGAATGGGCATGCCAGGGCCTCTTGCCACTGCAAATGTGTGTCACTTTGTACATCTGGTTTTATATGGGTACTGGGGAATCAAACCAGGACCTTCAGGCCTTGCAAGCAAGTGTTTTTGACCACTGAACCATCTCTCCCACCCACTACTTTTTTATTTTTATTTTTAGAATATTTTACTTATTTATTTGAGAGAGGGAGAGAGAAAAACAGGGAGAGAGAGACACACACACAGAGAATAGGCATACCAGGGTCTCTAGCTGCTGCAAATGAACTCCAGACACATGTGCCACCTTGTGCATCTGGCTTATGTAGGTCCTAGGGAACCAAACCTGGGTTCTTTGGTTTTACAGGCAAGTGCCTTAACTGCTCAGCCTCCCGAGTGCTGGGACTAAAGACCTATACTACCATGCTGGGCTGATATCATTTTTTTTTTTTTTTAATGGTGATGTGTTTTCCTCCTCTGCCCAGGCCTATGGTAACTACCATTCTTTCTTTGTTTCTAGGCTTGAACTATGGTAGATACTGTATGTAAGTAGAGTCATATGGTATTG